>JAAAKQ030473874.1:0-19052 GCA_010016005.3 Zanna intricata | reverse complement strand
AAAAAATATTTCCAACTTAAAGTTAAGATAAACTTAAAATTTACTCAATTCGACAGTGGTTGCATGTGAAAAAAGTTTCACATGTTTAGTGTACAAGCCTTCCTACAATTCCAGCAACATTTTGGTCATTACTTCCCGTAAGGGTTGGTCATATCAAAAATTGTTTCAGAGAAAAGTTTTAGGTAATGTTTAGAGGAATAACGACCACTTTAAACCGATTCAATATCGTACCTTTTAACGAAGGTATGATAATATTTTGTCTTCGAAACCCAATTTTTTCCACCCTCTGGGCCAGTGGTTGGTGATATCCATAAACGTTACTTATAAAAATTTACCTACATAGGTTCTAGGCCCTTATCCAAAGAATAGTAGTAACTTTAAACAAATTCGATATTTTACTTAATAAGAAAGTAGTGGCTATATCTTGTTTTGTCGAAAATGCAAACCTCATTTCCTTCTCCATTGTCAAAATCGGTCGTTAACGAACTCCTACATAGGTTCTAGGCCCGTGTCCAAAGAATAGTAGTAACTTTAAACGAATTCGATATTTTACTTAATAAGAAAGTAGTAGCTATATTTTGTTTTGTCGAAAAAGCAAACCTCATTTCCTTTTCCATTGTCAAAATCGGTCATTAACGAACTCGACCGAATTTTGGGTCGTTTATATTTTACGTATCGATTTGAAAGTGATTGGCGCAAAGTTACGGCAGTTATCGTGTCCACAGGAAAGTGAAATATATATAGATATATATGTATATATGAACTTGTAAACTAACGGTGGTTTTGGAGACTGGGGGATGTGAAATGCGAAGATAGGTAATAAAGATCTTTTTTTTTTTTTTAATTAAAATTATTATGTATCATTAATCCCGATTTTCATGACGTAGTGGTTGTCTCATTAATCCTACAGGTTTTTGATTCAAATCTTGATCAATTTTGGTATTTTGCAGTAAGCTATAATATTCTTTTATCTTAAAAAAAATCCGTTTCGGCTCGCCGGAAGGCGGAGATAGAGTTCATCGGTGCTAAGTAGCGGATAAAAAATATTTCCAACTTAAAGTTAAGATAAACTTAAAATTTACTCAATTCGACAGTGGTTGCATGTGAAAAAAGTTGCATGTCAAAATTTTCCAGAAGATGAATCATGGTACCCCTTATAATAGGTAGCTTTCTTATGAAATCTATCTAAAAGTCCCGTATTTTTTTGTTGGTATATTATATTATTTACTTTTTTATACGATTTATTTTTATATTTATAAAATAAATATGATTTAATGTATAATTTTTTCGGATTTTACTTTATTAAATTCAAAAGGTTTTTTTTTTAATTCTTCCTATTCTTAGAACTTTTTCACATATGTTGTCTCGTGTTTAATTACATTGTTCATCTGGTAATTCTTAAAAAAAAAACAAATTATTATGATACAGTAAAAATCCGAAAACAAGATTACGCTATTAAATCGTAAATAATTAACATTCCCTTTTGCTGTTTAGCCAATGTAAGTGAAATGTAGTCTTGTAGTCTCAGATTGACGATTACTGAGATGTGTGGTTAGTTGAAATCCAACCACAAAAAAAAAGGTGTGGTGTGGAGGAAGAGGAATGAATGAGTGAATGATAGTGGCAGCTGTAGAATAAAGAAGATTGAGCACAGACAAAGCCCACAATAGTTTGGTGGAGGACGGGATGACGGATAGCCCCCTGCTGAGCTATTTGTTCGAGTTTGCTCGGATGGGTGGCAATGATGATGCACGGGGACTCTGGATTCTCTGAACCCAAAGGCACCTCTCCGAGGATGAGTAATGCTTAATTGCGGGTCCGGTCTCGGTGAGGAGAGCGGTGAAGGAGATTTAGTCGGACGGGGCAGATCATAATACGCATTCAATTTTAACATCTCTGCGGAACCTGCTTAGTTTGCTGAGCGGGCTAGCTGGGGATGGTTATCGTCCCTGGTTCAGAGCTCGACACCTACCATGATGACCCCCATGGGGCCTACGTAACTGATATTCCTTCGCAACTCATCGAAAAAAAAAACACCAAAGAACACTGGCAGTATCCACGATCTTGTATTCAAATCCGTATAAAAGTAACTGCTTTTACTAGGATCTGAACCTTAGAATTCTCGAGGCGAACCTTAGAAATCAGTTGAATTCTCGAATTGAGAATTCAACTGATTTGCGATGACGATTTCACCACTAGACCAACCTAATGGGTTAATTAATTAATACTAGATCGTGGATACTCGTGTTTTTTGGTGGTTGCGTTATAATTAACCACACGTCTCAAAAGGAGTCGACTACAATTTGTTCAAGACTACAATTTACCAGTACAGTTACATTACACTGATAAGGCCATAATGACTTCAATTTATGCGACTGTAAATAAAAGTATTTAAAGAAGAAGAGAACTTACGATAAAAACCTTTTGTCCCGGGTTCGAATCTCGGTCAGGCATGGCATTTTCACACACGCTACAATTCATTCATCTCATCCTCAGAATACATACCTTAACGGTGGTTTCGGAGGTTAAACCTCCGAAACCGTTTATAAACTTAAATGCCTACATATTTTGAAATGTCTGAAACGACAACAGCTTGTATTTTTTACTTTTTCTTTTTACGCTATCAAAAAAAAAGAATCCAATGAAATATCCTTCATTTTATTGCGTTTTAATAGTACTGTTTTTTGACAATTTTTATTTCTTCTTTTGCATTTATTTACTTTTTTTTTACATATATTTTTACGAGAAGCTTTTAAGATATTAAGTAAAAGTTTTATAATCAGGTTCACATTAAATATAAACGAAGAAGTATAACATGTATCATTCAGAATTATTAATTAAAATTTAATTTTACTTAAAAATTTTTTTAAGTTTATAAAAAACTTAAAAAATTTTAACTTTATAAAAAAGTTAAAATTTTTATTGTTTTCTATTACGTATGTATTTCGTAATATGATATTCTAATATTTTTCTCTTTATTCTTTCTAGGTTGGTTTCTTTTAAAAATCTATGCAAGTAAAATCTGGAAGTGCAGGTAAAATGTTGAAGTAAATCTGATAATATTAATATAAAATCTGTGATCTAATATCTGTAATATAAAATCTGTGTAATTCTATAATCTGTGAATACGAGGTGTGATCAAAAAATACGGTGAATTATGTTATAAAAAACAAAGTAAAAAAGTTACCTTAAATATGAATTAATCTCATTCAAAGTACTGTCCTTGGCTAGCAATACACTTATCCCAACGTTGAATCCACGACTGGGAGCATTTCTGGAAGGCTTCTTTTGGTATGGCTTTCAGCTGCTCTGTCGTGGCCTTCTCAATGTCAGGAAAGGTGTCAAAACGTTTCCCTTTTAGCACATTTTTTATTTTCGGGAAGAGCCAGAAGTCGCGTGGTGCTAAATCTGGTGAGTAAGGTGGATGTGGACAGACAGGAAGACTTTTAGCGGCCAAAAACTCGCGAATCAAATGCGATTTGTGGCACGGTGCGTTGTCATGATGAAGAAGAAAGCCATTGTCCCATTTTTTAGGTCTGTTTCTTCGCACATCGTTTCGCAAACGTTCCAGTACTCCCTTGTAAAATTCGGAGTTTACAATTGTTCCCCTTGGAACGAACTCTTGATCGCAATATGCTCTCACAATCGAAAAAAAACAATGTTTTTGAGGTCGAAAGACGTCCCGACCGTTCCTCGTCCTTAACCGACTCATTTCCACTTCTAAATCGCTCATACCACTTCTAAACAGTGTTCAAAGTTACCACATTATCACCATACACTGATTTTAACATTTCGTAAGCTTCTTTGGCACTTTTTTCAACTTGAAACATAATTTAATGTTAATGCGTTGTTCAAGATCCATGTTTCATGACAGATACTGCAAACACGACCTCACTGTAGCGGCTATAAAAGCAACTGACAAGTCGGAACGTGTTCAAACTTGTCACTGCCTGTCTCAACGCATGAGGGTATGAGACATACTAGTTGAAATAGATGTAGCGTAAGTAATTGCTGCTATAAAAATTCATTTTCCGTATTTTTTATCACACCTCATGTGTGTGTGTGTGTGTGTGTGTGTGTGTGTTGTATGTTTGTGTTCATATTGTGGAAGTAATAAATGGTAAATTATTCTACAAAGAATTTCTTATTCAAAATTTTTACATTTTGGAAATTTATGAAATTATGAATTAATGATAAAAAAAGAAAAGAAATCATGCTGTTTGTTTTTATTTCTAGTTTTGTTTAAATTAATATTTTTATTCAATAAGACTATTAAAAATGGGATAAATTTTAATTCATATGTTGTTTAAAAATTGTACGTATTTTTCCCTTTTAAATCTAAATCCCTTGGGATTAACTAATAAATATTTTTAAAAGTGTCGAGAATTTTTATAATTTAACCTTTTTTTATAATATATTGTTTATATGATTTATTATATTAGTATTATAGCTTAGTATTATAACTGTGTATATATATATATATATAGTTAAAATTATAATTGAAAAAAAAAAGAAGGTTTCTGCTTTATTTTAATTTTATTATTATTTATAATTATGTTATTTTAATTGTACTTCAGTAATTAAAAAAAGTAATAATTATATTTAAACCAATGGATGTTTATTTTGTAATTTCAATTAAAAAACTGCTATAGCTTTAAAAAGCGGGTCACAATAGATTATCATTTAAATAAATAGATCACTTAAATTTAGTTCAAGGTTAAGGAAGTATAATTCAAGCACTCCCCTACAGGGGAATATCTCAATTACATTTAAATTATAGACGTTTAGTAAGTTTTGGGAGGAGCTTATGGACTATATATATAAAACAATCACATTTAACAGAGTGCCCACAAATGATTTCATTTATTTGATTTCGCAATTTTTTAAGTTTTATTAATTCACACGAAAAGTATCTCACGTAAAAATTTTGTTTATTATTCTTTATTCTAACATTTAGATATTTTTATAACATTCCGTTTAGAAATATTATTTTAGTTTAGTTTAATATGTAAAAACTAATGAAAAGTTTCACATTCCACAAAAAATAACAATATTTTCATTTGATGTTACTGAATCCTCTTTATTCCTTTTTTTGTGCTTCAAGGACAAAAAACTTCTTGTATTTTTTTTAAATCTCGAAAAATTTTCACTTCCGAGAAAAGTATCACATGAATTTATTTTTTAAGTATTAATTATTATCAATGTCAGAAATTGTTTCTTAATGTAATTTACTTTTGAAACGTTTGATTTTGTTAGAATAAACATTTTATTCAATTATTTTTTTCAGTTATCTAAAATCACTTTTACCTTTTTTTTAAACTAATATTTTTGTGTGCCGGCCTCTCTGTGGGTCGAGTGGTAGCGTCTCGGCCTTTCATCCGTAGGTCCCGGGTTCGAATCCCGGTCAGGCATGGCATTTCTCACACACGCTACAATTCATTCATCTCATCTTCTGAATATATACCTTAACGGTGGTTCCGGAGGTTAAACACAAAAAAAAAAAAAAATACTTTTAATTATATTTATTAAAAATAATAATAACAATAAATAAATTGTGAAAAATAAATAAATATTAATTTACCAGATTTTTTTTAATTTTACAAATTTTTGTGATTGTTTAATGTATCTTTATCTAGAAATTTCTGGGTTGCAAATTCTTTTAAGCTTGTTGTTTTTAATGTATTAAAAAATTCCATTTTTAATCTCACCTTAAAGTAAATTAATATTATAATTGGTTTTCATGACGTAATTACTAAATTGAATAATCGATTAAACCGATATTTAATTATTGATTTCACTTTATTTTTCTCCTCCCATACTTGTTACATAGTTTTATAATGAGGTAGGTATCTAAAGTTTTATATAAAAAATTTTGATTAGATTTTTTCTTGTTCAGCAGAAAACCTTATTATTTTTAAATTTAAAAAAGTTAGCGAGTGTATATTTTCGTTATTACGAAAACAAAATTATTATTGTAAATGAAAATTTATATTTTAAAGTTTTTAAAAGTTTTATACTTAGTTATTTATTATATATTTCCTTTGTTAACGGAAAAAAAAAATAGTAATAATATAATTATAAAAAATTGAATTATTGAAAGTTTTATAACAAAGTTAAAAAAAAATAACTGGATACTTATTGAAAGTCCTGGACCAAGTTACAGTTAAATTATCTGTAACTTATACTAGCTTTTATTATTAAGAATATTTTTCCTGAGAAAAGATAAAACAAAAAAAATAAAATAAAATGAAAAGTAAAATAATACTATGAAATTTATTTTATAAAATTTTACCTTGATGTGAAAAGAATTTTTTTTTTATAAAAAAGACTTATGAATAAAAGCAGGAAATAAACATATAAACGTATACATTTTATACTTGTCAAGGATTCTATATCCTTGGATTTTCCACGGATGTATTTATTTATTTTTTGTCATTTGTAATTTCATTTTATTTTCTTTATCATATTAAAAACTTGATATCAATATTACATCCTTTATCTTCAGTAATAATCTGTAAAACCCTTATATTTTTATTTTCTTTGTATTAGTTAACAACATTTTATTGTTATCTTTCTTTAATTTCGCCTATTATTTAGGCTCTTAAGATATTTATAATTTTAATTAATCATCCTTGTTCGAATTACTGAAATTATGTTACGTAAAAAAAAAAAAAAAAAAAAACACTGCATATAACACTGCAGATTACATACTTTTTTACATTGTAAGGAACTCTGTTTAAACAATTAGGAAAATCGTTATATTTTTATAATTTTTCAGGAAAGGATGGATTTTTAAGCTCTCTTCTGGTATTCCAAGCACTACAAATTTATTAGAATAATTACGTAGTATTTAACTAATGTACAGAGTGAATAAAAAAGAATAAATAGATAAATTACATAATAAAAATGTGTCACAATTACCTACAATTGCAGGCCGGCAATTACATACTATTGTCGGCACCATCCGTGGTGCGAATGGTAGAGTCTCGGCCTTTCACCCGGAGGTCCCTGGTTCGAATCCCGGTTAGGCATGGCATTTTTCACACACGCTACAAATCATTCATCTCATCATCTGATATAATACTTAACGGTTGTTCCAGAGGTTAAAAAAAAAAAAATATTTCAAATTTCGCTTACTAAGTTACAGATGTTCTATACTACTTCCATCTGCTGCACGATTAAAAACAAGATGATAGTTGAAATCTTCTAAAAAGTGGTCCAAACAGTCTTCTTTTAACAAAAGTTATTACAGCTAAAAATCCTGCTTTTCAGATCATCAAAATCAGCAGATAATGGTGGAACATAAATACTTTGTTTCAACCCACAAGAAAAATGACACAGGTGTATTGAGTGAAGATCTTGAAAGTCAGGAGTATAGAGATGACGTCATTCTGTAGTCATAATTTTCCTATTTAAATATTTAATAGGAAATTGAATATTTCAAATTTCCTTATAGTGGTTTCTAAGAATCTAGTTCCAAAATTATGAAATAATTTGCTACTTCTATAGTTTGGTTATATTTTGCCACGTATTTTTTGTTACTGGAGGAATTTTACAGTACTTCTATGGTCAGATCAGCCTTCTTGATAAATATTTTAAGACTACAGATTGCTCATTATGAAAATTATGTTTATCTTTTGGTGATCATATATAAAATATTTAGGAAGTGGATCAGGAACGCAAACAAAGACTTATTGTGTTTATTTATTTTATATTGCTATAACTTAGTACTAAACAGCTGAAATTATGTGGTTGATGTCTTAAAAGATTATGAAAAAATTTTCTAAAAAAAAAATAAATCTTTCTATTTTTTTAATATTGCACAAGTTATATGGCTCAATTTTTTTTTAAAAACTAACTAAAGACGGAAATTTTTTATTTATGTCTAGTGTTAATGGTTTTAAATAATTCGAATAAGTGTGTAAAAAAAATCTGATTTGGCCACTACATGACTTCGTACGAAAATCCAAAAATAATACAGTTCTAAAGTATAATTTTCAATTAATATTAAATAATCAGATTTTTCATCAAATATTACATGTACACATATGTAAAAATGCCTATTAAATTAAAAATACACATTTTAAAAGTCCATAAAATTTTATTTCATTAATAACCTCTGATTTTTTATCATATTTTTTTTTTGTTTTTAATGTTATTATTATTTATTGTAAAAATTTTTCTAGAGTTACCGGTTAATAATTATTAATATCCATATTTTTAAATTAAAAAAATGTAAAAAAATAGGTTAAAAAAAAAGTAAAAAGGAGATGCAGTCTGATTCGAATCTATGAGCCTTCCCTTGCAAGATCCAAATATTTCATTAATTAAAATTTAATTTGGCCACACTTCTGGAACCAATGAAAATCATTACTACTTAAGATATGTCATTGAAAAGCTCCCAATGAGAGCTTATTACTCTGCTAAGAAAAAATCTAAAATTCAAGATTTTTGGCACTTTTTACTTTTTTGGACACTTTTGGTTCAATAGATTGCAATCAAAAGGAGAGAGGTCGCACAACTAAATGTTACAACAGTTCTATGTCCAAAATTTCAAACCCTACGGCTAATCGGTTTTGAGTTATGCACGATACATACGTACAGTCATAACTAGTTTGAGGGGTATATAATGAATATTTATTTTTCGGTAACGTATTTTTAATTATCTTTGATTGAAATCTAAATATAACTTACTGATCAATTGAAATTAAATATCATTCAAGTCCTCTTAATGTAGTTTTTATGATGTTCTCAGTTAAATAAAACTTTTCATCTTGTCACTAATCTACGAATTTTGTGCTGAAATGTGTCCTAAAAGTAAAATTTTTATGATTTTTAATTTCGAACAAATATTATTTAATCAGAACTCTGGTTAGACGTATCAGATGAGAATTGAATAATTCAAATTGCTTGATCCATTATGTTACTTCTGTATTGTACGTACGTTCTTGTACAAACCGGTAATTTTTTTAAATACTAACGTTATTTCGGCAAATAATTCAGAAATGGCATTTTGAATGTAATATATATATATATATTATATTTATATATTATATATTATATATATATATATATATATATATATATATATATATATTTGCCTTTTTAAAGGCAGTTGCTTTTACATGGATTTGAATGTTAGACTATGGATAGTGGTGTTCTTTTGTGGTTGGGTTTTTTCGATGAATTTTCAAGGTATGCCATTTATGCACGCCACCACGGGGTCATTGTGGGGTGTGTCGAGCTCGGACCCAGGACACTATCCGTCCCAGGCTAATAGGTTCCGCCAAGATGTTGTTAGGCGTAAAATGACCTGCCCCCTATCGACTAAACCTCCCTCACCTCTCTTCTCCACCTCGAGGCCGGACCCGCAATTAAGCATAAACTCAGTCTCGGGGGATATGTCCGAAATTCTTGCATAAGATCGTATGTCTCTCTTCGTTCTTGATCCTACTTCTGCCGATCAGCTGTCTTCACCTGTTAACAGAACATAAAACCAAAACTGTCGCACATTCATACTTGGGAGTGGTTGACCTAAGTTTTTCAAGATTACACATTTACCAGTATCTTTACACTTACACGCTAGACTGCAAACAGATGCCTTGGCATCTCTGATGCCAAGAATACTGTTGACATCACGTCGCTGAGCTGTTAATCTGTAACCGGGTATTATATAAATAAATAAATATATTTAAATTCCTTAAAAAAATTGTCATATTTTAACATAGTACAGGTTGCTAGTTCTTTTGGTTTATAAAATTTACCTAGTCTTCAGAATGGCAAGGTTGCTTATTGTCATGGGATTTTCAAATGAAAAAATCTGATTTAAAAATTGTGATTTATGTTCTGGAATGTAAAATTATATATATATACGTATGAATTTTCATTTCTTCATTGGAAAATATGATTTGGAACGAATGACGTGTGCGTTGTTTGCCCATATGTATAATAACATTTTTGTTAGTGATGTATTATTGGAAGGGGCTAATATCACCCTAGGGTAATCTTTCATTGCCCTGTAGAGGTAATGCCATAACGTATTCCGCACGTCATAACTCATCGGGACACGTTAATTACTGCATTACAACATACAGCATTGATTTAACAGCACGGGAATTTCTACCTCTTGTTTCCTATCCCATCTGTTTTAAACCCCCACCATTTGTGTGCTTCTGTTAGTTCTCCTTTCTCGCTAAACTAACCCATTTCTATTATATCTTTGTCATTCTGACGTCATCATTTTCATCATACATCCACTATTAATGTATTACTTACCTGCTGTCGACACAGTTTATTGAATTAAATTTCTGATCGAAATACTCCATAAAAAAATCCCTAGTGATATTTTCCTAGTTATATTAATATTTATGTTGTATGCATAGTATATTGCTTATTTCAGAGTTTATACATTTTCCAATAAAGGAAGACTAATAATAATCATGAAAATTTTCTTAGACGTTGAATATTCTGTGACATTTTAGAACCCGAGGAAAGATATTTTACCGAAATAAAATAGATATTTTTTAGATATTTTACTAAAGTAAAATAAGTAATTGATATATCTCTCAGTAAAATTTATATTATTCTTATTCTGGTAACAACGTTTTGATTTAAAAAAAAAAAAACCTTATTATTTTGATTCTAGATCTATTTTTACTCCCTTGTGAAGTGTTGTAATGGCGAAAAGTATTTGAAAATGTTCTGCACCTTGGTATAAATGTGAGGTTAACCTAGCGCGGTTTATTAATGGATAATCAGTACGGGTTTCGGCGCGTACAATGACTGAGGACCCCGTACATTGTGTGTTGAGTATGGTAACCTCTAGTCGGGAAGAATATGTCCTGGAGATTTTCCTGGAATTTCTTGGGCATTTAATAAATTACGGTGGCCTTCCGCTGTATACCAATTACAGAAGAGAGATTGTACTGTGAGTGAGTTGCAGGTTATGCAAAGTTACTTCAGTCATCAGGATGTGCTGCTTCGTGAGGGCAGTCATGAAATGGGAAAGACACTGTCCAAGGGTTGTGCGCAGAACAGTGTGTTGGGTCCCTTATTGTAGGTGGTGGAGTTTGATTCACGTCTGCGGCTGAGGTTGCCCAGTGGTGTCATATCGTGGCTTATGCTGACGATAGAGGTGGTTAGGAGATACGCGAAGGAAGGTTGGATTCCGAGCCACACAAGTATGTAGGACACTCGAGTTATGGGATCATCAACATAAGATAACGTTTAGCCCGGAGAAGATCGTGTTGATGCTCCTCTAAGGCCGTTTACTGTGAGGCGGCGAGACCGCCTGTCGATGTCAGGCCAACATATTAGATATGTTCAGGTTCAAAAGTATCTCGGGCGTTTCTTTTTAAAAGTACCTCGGGATTTTTCTTGATGAGAAATTGCAGTTTAAGAAGCACCTTCAATACATCGCTGGGGAGGACTGTAATTACTTCTTCGGAATTCGACGTGTAGTCAATCCTGATTGGGGTTTCAATTTTAAGACTATAAGTATCTTGTATAAGGGCGTCTGCGAGGCAATTATGCTATATGTGGCGTATGTTTGGGCCGATAGGCTAAAATTTAAAAGCTGTCGGGATATTTTTTTACGGGCACAACGTCTTATATTGCTAACGGTAATGAGTAGTTATCGTACAATCTCAAGAGAGGCGATCTTGGTGATCATAGACGTAAAACTGATAGATTTTATTGCGTCTGAGGTTGTCTTGATCTGAATTGACTTCGGAAAAAATAAAGGAGATAGAACAGTATGCTACCGCTCTGTGGCAGATCATTTGGAATGAAACGTCAGTGTGGACGTTATGCACAAGATCTTTTCCCTGATATTATTGATTTGCGGGACGCCTCTTGGTACACCCGTACAGGTATTTGACGCAATTTCTCCAATTTTTTAAAAAGTGGATGAATCTTCCACTGAGTAGGACGTTGCCTACAGAAGAGTCTGTCCGACAAGCGATCTGGGTCTATTCGGTACACATGATCGAACCATTTCAGTCTACGTGTATAGATCTGCTCTTCAACTGTTGATTGCTGTCCGCATCTGGATCTGATGTCTAAATTTCGGATACGGTCATAAATTGAGACCCGTATGATCCGGGGGAGGCATCATATTTGGAAAATCTCTTGTCAGTTTAAGTCTGTTTGGAGGAGGATCCAAGTTTCTGATCCACAGAAGAGAATTGGGATGTTAAGTGTGTGGAAGAGGCAGAATTTTGTCTGGATGTTTATGCAGCGTATATTTATTGCATTGCATAATAGAAAATTATGTTGAAAGCAGAGAATAATTATTTTATTACGTTATTTTTTTATTTACATTTAATTTCCAATTTTTTAAAAAGTGGATGAATCTTCCACTGAGTAGGACGTTGCCTACAGAAGAGTCTGTCCGACAAGCGATCTGGGTCTATTCGGTACACATGATCGAACCATTTCAGTCTACGTGTATAGATCTGCTCTTCAACTGTTGATTGCTGTCCGCATCTGGATCTGATGTCTAAATTTCGGATACGGTCATAAATTGAGACCCGTATGATCCGGGGGAGGCATCATATTTGGAAAATCTCTTGTCAGTTTAAGTCTGTTTGGAGGAGGATCCAAGTTTCTGATCCACAGAAGAGAATTGGGATGTTAAGTGTGTGGAAGAGGCAGAATTTTGTCTGGATGTTTATGCAGCGTATATTTATTGCATTGCATAATAGAAAATTATGTTGAAAGCAGAGAATAATTATTTTATTACGTTATTTTTTTATTTACATTTTACGTATTTTTACTTTTCCGATGAACATAGTTTAGTATAGCTAAATTAAACGGGAAAGTATCGTAATTATGTCAAAAATGGGGGGGGTATCGGGTTTTTTTAGAAATCATAATGATTTTTGGGTCCAACTAGTTCATCTAGACCAAAACACATATGCATTATGTGTGTAAATATGTACGTATATGTATGTGTGTCGCACTGATTATGATCTTCATAGGATTGATCAAACCGATTTTCTTCAAATTTTACTTAAATATTTCTATATATAGGACATTGGTCATATTAATTTTTTTCCAAAATTTGTTCTACATTTTCGAATTTCCTCACTGGCATTTTAGTGAAAACTTTATTATAAAAATTTTTTTACCTACATTGCATATGTAAATAACCCCCCTCCCCACCCAAAAAAAAAAAAAAATTTAATATATGTATTGATAATAATTTTTTTTTTGTTCGCAAATTTAAATCAAGAAGTTTCAATCTCTAGACTTCATAATGCTTATAGATTTTGAAAAGTTAGCAGCAAGACTATAAAATGTTAAAGTATTTTATTTAAGGCTTTAATTTCATATTATAATAGACCAAAACTATTTTTTATTAAAAGTAAAATTTGAAAAATAATAAATTGTGTTCTTGTAAACTATACTTGTTTTTTAAGTGTTAATTTTTCATTTTATTTTAAATATTATTCTTATTAAGAACATCTAGTTACCAAAATGTTTTTTAATCGTGTATAGATACATTTTTGTTAATGTTTTATAAAAATAAAAGTTAGACCCTTAATGTTTGAATTGCTTTCAAAGAAACTTTCAATGAAACAAAGATTTTACATTGAAAAAGCTGGTGATTGAAAAGGTATAACTTAAATGGTGTAACCGGGAAAGTCCATATTTTTTTATTAATAAAATTATCATTTTTAAGAAATCTGAATTTCAGTCTTAGAGAATATAAAAAAAAATATATATAAATTATCTTATATACTTTATCAGAAAGATCTATAACTCCAAGAAATTACTAAAATATACAATTTAAGAAATATCATGATAATTGTTACAGAAAATTTGTCCATGTTTCAGTTTTATTACAGAAACTGAAATTAAAAATGTAAAGGAGAAAAAAATAAAAATTCTGCGTATTATTTTAATAGCGAAAATTATTAACAAAGAATACAAAATGAGATAAAATTATGAAATTATTAGTTTCATCATTTGATTGTAAGTTTAATCTTCTCGAAAATATCAGATGAAATTATAAAGAGAGAAATTGTATTTTATTGTCATCTAATACAATTTTAATTATATTTAATGATCATGTAATTTAGAAATATTTATCAAAAAGATTTTTATAGAATTACTAAATAAGAAAACCGGGAGCAAATTGATTAAAGAAGTAAAAAATATTTTGATGAAATTGGTCTAGAAAACTAGGAAAGTAAATTAAGAAAATTATTAAAGAGGTTCTAAGAGAACAAAAAAATTATCCGATGTAACTATTGTTGGATCGAAGAAGGAAGAAAGAAAATGAGTTAAGGAATGAAAGTGTACTGAGAAAATAAGAAAAATATTTGTTAATTGTGATTCTTAGACAATAAAACGGATTTTTAAATAAAATGTTTTATACTAATTGTTTATTTAATATCTCGATGTAATTCATAAAATCAATTAAACTTTAAAAAAAATTAATTTAAAAATGAGATTTATATAAATTTAAATTTTAAAATAGTTAAAAGCATTACTTTCATTCTGACACTTCCATTAAATAAAATGATATCTCTACAGTTACAATTGCAATGCAGTAAATTTTACTTTTCACGAATCATTTTAGCTGTCTCAAGTAAATAATTAAATTATCTGCAGAAACGTTTTAACTTGATTATATTGTGAACGAAAAGTAATTTTTAGAATAAACTTTGTAACAATTAAAAGTTAAATATAAAATTTGTTTTATAATTTTTAAAAGAATAAAATACTGGACGACCATTATATATTTTTTTCAAGTAAAAATTAATTATTAGTTGGTAGATGGTAGAAGAAACACTGCCCTATAAGAACGTTGTTAATTAATTCTTGAGAGACGGCAAATAAAATAAAAAATAAAACACTTTTATGAACAATAATAATGTTAAACAATTTAAAAAAAAATGTTAATTGCAGTTTAAAGAAAAAAAATATTTTGTTCACAATATTTATTATTGGTTTAAAATATTTATAATAGAAAACTGTAAGAAACAAGGTAAGAAATTATTTTACTTTATAAAGAAATTTATTAGCTATTGAATTTTGCTAAAAGAAGGTTAATCAGCTCCAGTCAGTTAACTGCGGTTGGTTACAAAGTAAAAACTTTAAATAAGGGTATAAATTAAATTAATTAACCAATGATTGAATTAGAATGTACATTAAAGGTGAAATAATTATCCAGTAAACTGGAAAAGTTAATAAAACTAATAAAATGAGATAAAATACCAGTGAAATAGAGTTTTTATATAAAAAATTTCCGAAATAAATCTAATGTTTAGATTTGAATGACGCATTTGATACTTTACGAATTTTTTTTTTTCAGTGACGTTTTAAGTTTTAATTCTTTTTTAAAGAAAGTCTGTGATTTAATTGATTCTTTGCTCTTATTTCCATTATCCTGGTATTCCAATGCGTCATAGACAATCATGTTTATATTCCTCCTCTATAACCATTTCTACTTCTCATCCTTTCTTATTGCATCTTCCTAATTTGATCTAGCAACAACTTTTGTCTTAATATTTCTCTCAATTTCTTCCTATTTTTTTTTTTTTTTTTTTTGTTTAACCTCCTGAACCACCGTTAGATATATCTTCAGAGGATGTGATGAATGAACTGTAGCGTATGTGAAAAATGCCATGCCTGACCGGGATTCAAACCTGAGCCGAAACGCTACCATTCGCGCCACGAGGCCGGCAATTTCTTCCTATTTTTCTCCCAGTTCTCACACTGTCTTTTTTCCCTTTATTTATCTAACATATCCAAATCGCTTGATTTATCTTCTAATTCTTTTTAAAACTGCATTTATTAGAACTAAACCATTAAAAGTAAATTCATTCCGTTTTAAGAAATGTTTTAAGAAATTTAATTTTTATTGAGTTTACTTTCCTCTTGTCCTTTCGTAATTCCAGTCATCACAGGACTGGCGTTCAGTATATCTCGTGTAAGACTTTTTTTTAAATTTCCTTCGTACTTCATATTTCTCTTTTCCTTGTTAGCCCTCTTTTATATATATATATATGTGCATTCTATATCCTTACTATTTCTCTATTCATCTTTCCGTCCTTTAACTGCTCACTATCTATATATATATATGTGAATTCTATATTCTTACTATTTCTCTATTAATCTTTCCGTCCTTTAACTGCTCACTATCTATTTCATTATTAAAATAATTTCATCTTGTTTTACCTTTATTTTTTATTCTTATCTTATCTAGTTTTTTTTTTCTTTTTTTTACCTCCGGAACCACAATTAAGTATTATCTTCAGAGGAATGAGATGAATTAATTGTAGCGTGTGTGAAAAATGCCATGCCTGACCGGGATTCAAACCCGGGACCTCCGGATGAAAGGTCGAGACGCTACCACTCGGCCACGGAGGTCGGCTATCTTATCTAGTTACCATAAATTTTCTTTACTTAATTTTTACCTATTGTTAAAATATTTTTAACCTATACATAAAATATTCTGATTTTGATTTTTATGTTATATGACAATATCGTCAGTAAACTGCTACGTTTTTCTTTATTCCCCCCTCAAGGCTTTTTTCTTTATCTCTTAAGGTTTTTTGTCTTTATCTCTAAAAAATTAAATCTACCACAATTAAAAAATAAAAGTGCCTTACATATTTTTATAAAATACATGATCTACTTTGCCTATAAATTTACATGCATTTATATATATTTATATACATTTTTCATTGATTTTGAACTGTATATGTTTCATTATGGTATTTCAAGATTTTGATGAAAAAAAGTTCTATGTTTAAAAATAATAATAATAATCAATTCTTTGTGTCTGTTGTTTTGTTATTTTCATTTTGTAGTAGTGTATATTCATTTCTTTTGTTATTTATTCTGAGCTTTTCAATACTTATTTATGATTGTTTTCTTGAATATTATTCTGTTTCATTTTTTGTCTTTGTCATTATTACTACTGCGCTTATTTCCATTTTTCGTTATTATTTTTTCTTTGTGGTAAACATAATTAAATTAGTATTTCTTTGTTTCTTTCTTTTCGTTTTTCGCTTTCTCATTTCTTTTTCATGTAAACGTTTAATTTAAAATCTTGTGTATATTTGTATGTTTTCATAGTACTCGTAATTACAACTAATATTTTTATTTTTTAAATGTAAAATACTTCGGTTGTTTGTTAATTTAAAATCATTATTCTTATATATATATATCGTAAAATAATCCTTAATCTAGAATAATTTCATAGAAGAGATTTAAAATCTAGTTAAAACTTTTTTTGTTAGTTTCTAAGAATACACCTTGACGTTATCATGTTTTATTAAAAAGTGAATAATTTTAACCGATTTTTAACTCTATAGATTTTTTGTTTGTTCCTAAATAATATAAAAACCAAAACTTTTTATAAATGAAATTGACATGATTTATTTATCTTAACTTTGAGATCTTTAGAAATGTAATTTCACCTAAAAGTTTTGTATATTTAATCATTTTTCCCGAAAAATTATTTTATGTTATTTATCTACTTGCGTATTAAGAATTTAACCCTCGCCAAATATAAATAAAAATTGTAAAGGGGAATGTTGAAAAAATCTGTATTAGAAATAAAATAATTCCTCCTTCTCCCCTTTTTGACGGTTCATGAAAATAAGATCATGAACCATAGTAATTATGAGCGTTTCAACTAATAACCATTATGTGCATTTCCGGACCACTCGGAAGATGAAGTATAACCCGGATATTCATGTTATTTTTTGAAAAAGAATAAAGTCTTTAACGTGACCACATATTTATCTATTCAGTATTGCAGTTTTTGAACAAAGTGATTCATTACAATTTTTGCATTTCTTATTTTATGATAACTCCGATTTTTTATTTATTTCTAATGTTAAATATTTTGAAAAAATTAAAATTAATATTTAAATTAAAATATTTAAATCTTTTTTAAATATTTAAAAAAAAATATCAAAAGAAACCTGTAATGAAATCTATGAAATGGGAATGAAGCAACCGTCAATCATTTCACAGTTGAACTGGCTTAATTAGTTTTTAGCTTTTGCGCCATTATTTGGAACCAGATACTAAAAAAATTACGCTGAAATAATGTATGCATCATCTTGACATAGGATATAATAATTTAATAATTATTATCGTTTAATTTCTCTCAACATTTTCAAAAATGTGAACCTGATAATTACATCTGTAAAGATATCACATTAAGCAATACTTTTTACGTACAAGGAAGTACTGTAATCGCGAAAAATATCGGTTTTCAGATTTCAACGGAAATATCTGTTTTGACCATTCCTGAATCCATTTTGACTAGTTTATGTGTGACAACTCTACGTACATTTACTTGGTACGTGTGTGTGTGTGTGTGTCGTATAACATAAAAACGATTAGCTGCAGGTTTTTGAAATTTTTGATTTAGGACTTGCAATATCTATTTGTGCACCTCCTCTTTTGATTACAATCGACTGAACCAAAAGTATCCAAAAATGCCCAAATGTATCCAAAAAAAGTATCCAAAAAAACACTTGGCAAAAATGCCAAGTGTTTAAAAAAGTCAAAAATCCAAAAAAATTTTGATATTGGACTTTTTCATAACCGCATTAATAACCTTTCTTTGATGACTTTTTCAACGATATATCATAAGTGGTACTTATTTTTATTGGTTCTAGAGTTATAGCCAAATAAAATTTTAATTAATGAGATATTTGGGTCTTACAACAGAAGGCTTCATCGGTTCGAATCCGAATTTATCTCCTTTTTTTTATTTAAATATATTGATTTATTATTAATTATTAACTTGTTCTACAAACATTTTTACGATACATAATAATTCAATAATAACAAAATAGATTAAAAAAAAAAAAAAATGAAAAAAAATATTGGAAATTATTAATGAAATAAAATTTTATTTAAAAAAAAAAATGTATGTATGTAATTTATTTAATAGGTGTACAAGGAAGCCGGCCTCTATGGCCGAGTGATAGCGTCTCGGCTTTTCATCCGGAGGTCCCGGGTTCGAATCCCGGTCAGGCATGGCATTATTCACACACGCTACAATTCATTCATCTCAT
>JAAAKQ030473873.1:31240-44187 GCA_010016005.3 Zanna intricata | reverse complement strand
GGTGGTTGGGTTTCAATTAACCACACTTCTCAGGAGTGGTCAACCTGAGATTGTAAAAGACTACACTTCATTCACATACATACACATCATCCTCTGAAGTAATACCTTACGGTAGTTCCGGAGGCTAAACAGATTAAGAGATAGTATCAGAAGTAAAGCAGAAAACAATCAAAAGATAGCAAACAGATTTATGAAAAAGTTAGTAAAGGAAAATTAAACGAAAGAGAAAAAATTATAAATTTAAGTGAAAACAGAAATAGAGAAGAAGGGAATGAAGGATTGATTAATGCGCAACATTCAGCGCGTGTTACATTATAGAAGACAATGAGATGCTAAGTTCCAGAAAGTGTAGCTGCTTGTCATCTAACATCCTCATCGTTGTCTAGAAGGTTTACATGCTCATTTAGCCGATGTTCATATTTCAAACTCAAACGATGCATTGCTTCCTGGACGTACCGTAAACCCAAATATTCGTAGATTTCACTGTTTTTAGCAAACTACGCGCCTCCCTACATACCTTGTTAGTTTGTTCTGATCGCTGTATAATTTCAACATTTGTCTTGCTTACCATACCCAATTCTGTACACCATATGTCAATATGGTTTCAAGATTTGTGAGTATAAAAGCAGCTTAATTTATTTGACAAAGACAACTCAGACCTTCTGCCCGCTAACTAGTACATTTTCTTCAATTTTATGTTGTTTTCTCTTGCGCTTCATTTTGCACCTTACACAACAAAATCCAATCCAGGTGAAAACCAGGTGCCTTTCACTTTTTACCTCCTTGTACGAAGTAAAAGAAAGTATTATGATCGCGAAAAATTTCGGTTTTCAGATTTCAACGGAAATATTTGATTTGACCATTCCTGAATCCACTTTGACTAGTTTTGCCGTGACGTCTGAATGTACGTACAGACTTCACGGCATAACTTTTTATTTTTTTTTATTTTTGGCCGGTGGTGAAGGAATGCCATTTACGCACGTCACTAAGGTGTTTCGAGCTCGGACCCAGGGCACTACTCTACAAGGGCTAGCTAACAAGCTAACAGGTTCTGCCAAGGTGTTGTTAGGCATATATAACCTACCCCATACTACCCCATACTAAACCTCCCTCACCGTTCTCCTCCACCTCGAGACCGGACCCGCAATTAAGCACTACTCACCCTCATAAGAACAACATATGCTCTGAGGCACACATGCCTGATCTTAATAAATTGTAAAAAATTCTTGTCTTTTAATTCCTTACTTCTCTTTTATTGTCGGAGTTGATCATCATTTCGTTAACTTGTTTTTTGTTGCCAATCATTTAATCGCTATTTGGTTTGATATAATTATTTTGATCTTAATTAATGTATACGTTCTCTGGTTTTCAAATATTCTCTCTCTTTATATTCATCATCCTCTCTTCTTATCTTTTCAAAAGAATCTTTTTATTCTTTCCTTGGTCTTAACGTTTTCTTCTTCTTTATTTTCTTCTTAAAAAATCTTTTTTTTCTTAATTGATTTTACCATTTTCTTCCTTTTTATATTTCTCATTTTCTCGTAATTTTTTTATTCTTCCCTTGTTCTTAATATTTTCTTCTTCTTCATATTCATCTTCTTTCTTTTTCTGATATATATCTCTTCATGTTATATTTCTTTTTCCATGACTATGTTGATTGTTGACCAAATAATTCAATAGTAAAAACTGAATATTTTACACCATAAGGTCGAAATTAACATTTGTTAACAGGAGTTCACTAAACGGTATAGTTTTATTTATTATTAACTTTTATTTATACGACACTAGAAATCTGAAACTTGAGTTAATTAGCAACACACGAAGATATGAATAATACTGATTTAGAAATACGAGTAATAATGGGACTTTTACACTATCCTAATATTTAATATAAGATAGGTGAATTAATAATTGCATAACTATTTGATACTAATAAAAACTAATATTTCAGTAATTGTGTAACTGTCCACTTTATTAAAGGATTGGCGGATCGTATTTCACTTCGCAATTAAATAAGTTTAAACGAAGTGCAGCAAAAAATGTGTACATATAATTCAATAGGCGTACAAGAAAATCATGTAATGTCCACACTAGATGTTTTTTTTTAACCTCTGGAAGCACTTTTAGGTATTGCCCTCAGAGGAAAAGATGAAATAACAATTTTTAGCATGTGTAAAAATACCCTACCGGGATTCAAACCCGGGACCACCCGGATAGAAGGCCGAAACGCTACCACTCACGCCAGGCACCTTTAACTTAGCATCATTTGAATTAAAGATGGACACATGTAGCACGTAAAGTATTTATAGAAATGTATACGCATAAAAAAATTGGAATATTATCTGAAATTGACTAATATTATAATAGATTTAATTAATACCGCACCTGGTAATGAAAAGATTATTTAATATTATATTATTTATATATATTAGTCCAATATAATTAAATACCATAAAAATAAAATTCTTATCAATTAATTAAGAAAATATTGATGATGACGAATTAAATTGTTAAAATTGTAAACGCTACATTTATTTTTTAATTAAAAGATTTGATGAAAATATAATATTTTAAAGAGCATAAAAATAAAATAATCATAATAATAATTTAAAAAAAATTAAACCAAAATAAAGGGTTAATTAAAAATCATAATAAAAATGCAAATAATGAAAAAATAAATTGGACAAACGGATGGTATGTTTTAATACTTAAATTGAAATACATTTTAAAAATAATGTTTCAGATAGAGGTTTACATAAAATAGCGTCATCACACAGAAGAAGAAGTGGATTGTAATTGAAACATCTGTGTTATTATCAGAGTATACTTTTTAAATTAATTATTCAATACTTAAATAAAGAATCACCGGTATTAAAGAAAAAATTTCACGCATTTATAGTATAATATATTTTTCACCTGTAAATGGTAAATATAAAATTATCCGTATAAAGGTGGAATAATTTTATTTAATTAACGCTGCTTTATAATAATATAAGTTTATTATGAAATATAAAACACAGGCTATAAGTCAACAGGTTGATAGTAACAATTATGTAACTTATTGGCTCTCAAAGAAGAAAAATTTTAATTAAACGAAATCATATAGAACTTTATGCTTATCAAATAATATTACCAAATATTTTTAGAAGTAAAAACTTAAGTTCATACTTTTTTATTATTTAAATAGTTTTTTTTTTTAATTCGGTGATTTAAATAACCACACAATATAAAAACCTGTATCTTGATTTCTCTAAGTGATTTAATATCGATAATCATTTCAAGCAATTTTGTAAAAAAATATTCTTATATATATATATGTGTGTGTGTGTGTGTGTGTGCGCGCGCGCGCGCGCGCTACGAAATATTCCTAACGATGGCAACAGACCCAACGAAATTAGGAACATAACTTCCATCATAAACAATGATCGGCCTAAAATTTGGCAAAATTGTTTTAAAAGTGATGCCATTAAAAGAAATTAAATTAAAATTTTTTATTTCACAGTATTCTTTACAAAATATTAAAACATTAATTTTAATTCTTTTTAAATTAAGAATTAAAAGAAAATTATTATTTAATTCTTTTTTTACAATTCCACTTTGACAATCGAAATCACTTCACATAAGGCAATTATCTAATATATGAGTTCTCCTTAGACATTTACTTTTTCTTTGCTTTCAATTTTGAATTTTTTGGATACATTTTTGCCAAATTTACTTACAGCATATTTTTAATTTATCATTTTCACGGCTGGTACGTCCTTGTTTTAATATATAATTCTATAATATATTAATCTTTCATTTAACTAGCTAAGATGAAATTTAAACCTCTATTTATTTAAAATATAACAGGGTAAATCGTTCTTTGAAGTTTTCAATATTTTTATTAGTTTACAATAAAATATTCTGTATACAAATCGTATCACAAAATTATGAACTCTACAAATGAACTATTGGTTCTAAAATGAAATAAAATTTTATATTTTCAATCGTAGGCGAATGAAAAGATTTGATTTTCTAAATAATTTCACTACAACTCTTTGTACAGGTTATTGTAAAACTGGATTTTTATACTCCTTGCATGAATAATTTAATTTTGCATCTACAGAGACCGGCAGATGTATATCTTTCACATGTCTCATTGAGTAACTTTAAATTTATATCGTATAAGATAAATATTAATGCACGCTGCAATAAATTGAATCTCATACTGGTACTTAAGATGGGGTTATGATATCAAAACCGTTACTATTATTGTATCTAAATAAAGCTTAGAAACTACAATGGCTGTAATAGTGTTTCAATAACCTTTCTTTTGTGCAATCATTTTACACGGTGTACATGATCCGCCTGATTATGACAATAAAGAATGTAATATATATATATGTAGCGCCTGTAATATTTATAATGTATTTATATTACTTATTATGGTACATAAAAATACTTAATTATCAGTAAACATATCACAAGCTGTACGCTTAATAAGCTATCTCCTAGTACATGTATTATAAACTATAACTAATATTTAAAAAAAGAATTTAATTTTAATTTATAAAAGCCATATCATATAACTTTAATCCATAATCAAAAGAATTTTAAGTAAAAAAACCATTAGTAACCGTCATTAAAGATAAATAAAAAAAAGTATAAAAAAATAATGGTTTTCCTGTTTAAAAATAAAGTACGGAACCGTCTTTCTTACAAATTGTCTGAATGTTTAAAAAAAGAAAAAACAAAAACCCTTTCAACCCGAAATCCAAACTTTTAATAAATATTTTCCCTTTTAACCATTTTTTTAAACGTTTAAACTCTTTTTTATAATGACTGTCTTACGTTTTTATTTTTTACTCCAAAAAATCAACATAATTTTAGTGGTTTAAAAAAATTTTTAATACTTGATAAAACATCTGAAATAAAGGCGTTTAAACAAATATGTATAACTATACATTTTAGTTAATTCTAAACATACTTTAATTTTTAAAAATATGTACTTTTATGTCTGATGTACTATATATTAGAGCGAAGTATAAACATAAATCATATTTTTATCGAACATGACTTTTTATGGTATCGAATTTCAGGTTTTTTCATCTTACACTTCAATCCAAAATGTTTTTGTTATAATAAGTTTGCTGTTTTAATAGAAATCAATAAACATCTATTATCATAAAATCACCGGGAATGAACCTTAATGCAAAAATCTTTAAGTCATTTAAGAAGACTAAGAAGAAGAAGAAGAGAAGATTAATTACAAGATTTGATCCGCAAGAAATTAAAGTTTTTAAAAAATTCAAAATTATCTCTTATTTTTTCGTGTAAAAAATATCGGCTCTAATATAATTAAATTTAAGTGAATTTGTATGCAATTAAGAAACTAACAACTGATATGAAATAATTTTTTTAATTATCTCCATTTCCATATTACCGTTGAATATTACCTTGAATAATAAAATCATAAATTTAATTATGGTTAAAGTCTTAAAAATACCTAATATTTTAATTTAAAACAATTACTTTTTTAAACATATAAAAGATTATTCTTTCCTTCAGAATACGTCTACAATTAGGAAAATTTTTCAAAATATAACAACATATGTAAAATAGAAAAATCTAAATTTAAAACAAGCTTATTGAATTGAAATCAATGGGATTTGTTTTAGAAACCCCTCAATAAAGAAAACATCAGGAAACCACTATACTCCTCACTTAGTTTCCATTTGATTTCTGCGTGAAATAATTGTCATTCTCAAGAACGGCTATACGTTATTCAGAATGATCGCATTCTCAGGTCATTTACAATTCATAAGTTACTGCTGTTAAGGTATCTATCAAACTGAATAAAAAAATTAAAATTTTTGTTATACGAGGATTGACAGAAATAATTTTTGATATTTTATAAATTATTATAATTTATTTTATGATGCTTGAGAAATAATTCAATATAGAAGCTTTCCGTTTTTGATGTATCCATAGATATCTCAAATCGAATTTTATATACCCTTCATCGAGTTTTTTCAAAAACTTGAAACGGAAGCTTTCCATATTGAATTATTTCTCAAGCTTCCTACAATAAATTATAATAATTTATAAAGTTTGAAAAATACGTATTCTCGATGTAGGGTGTATAAAATTCAATTTTAGTTATCTCTAGATATAATTTTAAGGTATTTAAGTGAAAAAATAAATTTTAAGGACTTTTATAATTTTTGTTTATCCGTTGTCATTGTATCAGTTGACAAAATATTTACTGCATGTAAAAAAACTGGTTTGGCTTTAATTAAATAGGCTTCGTCAAAATTACCGATATTCCTTCCTTCATTTTACGTTATTAGTTAGGCAACTGCCTACGATACCACATGCGATTTCCCCCTCGAAGGGGGTGTATTAGACCCTTTAAAAATTACAGCCTCTTCAGGTAGATTCCTACTAAACCGAAAGGCCTTCAGTAGATGGACTGAAGGGAAATCGTGTCAGGAGAAGTATGCAAAAATGTTGCTAGTCTGTCCATCTTAAACTAAAGAATAAATGTACAATCAGCATAAAAAATTAAATACCGGCCAGACAGATAAATAGATCGCACCCAGAAGACAGGGTCTGACGTCCAAGCTCTGTGATGAGTAGTAGGATAAAATATCTCAGATACACTTGCGTACGATTCCGTTCCAGTGACCGATATCCAATTGAATTTTGTTGGATTTATCATCCTGACATAGTATTTTATAGTTTTTTACAAATATTTAAATCATTAATGATATAAGTTAAAAAAAAAAAAACGTATGGAATATCTTAGGAGACGAAATTATAATAAACTTTTATTATAATATTATCAAATAATTTTGACAGTATTATAATTATATAATATTGAGCATCTAAAGCTATTTTAAGCTTTAAAGTTGATTTATTTAACAAAAATAATTTTATAATTTTTCTATTTTTCTAATTAAATCTGTTCTGTAAAATGTAGGATGTAAATTGATATAGGATAGTATATCTATTTTTTTAGTTCTGATCATTTAATTACTAATATCTTTAATCGATTATTTTCATTGAAAAATATATAAAAATCTTTGTTAATTTTTTTATTAAAAAATGTTGAGGAACATTTTTGAAAATATTTGATTTTTATTCTTTTACTGCATTATAAGAAACTCTTTCTTTCCTATTAGTTCTTATAATTTAAAAAAAAGAGATCATTTTCGTATTCGTATTGACAATTAATTTAATATTATTTTTGTTGTTTGAATTGTTATGAAAATAAAACTTAAAAAAAAAAAAAATGTTTTTTAATTATAATGAAATATTAAATATTTACTCTAATATTTATTTTTTTCTGATTCTAAACAAATAAGCAAAATGCATGATAAAAGGAGAAAGTGTATTACCGACTACAATTTGGTGTGCAAAACCGCATCGGCAGCGTTCCACCACAAACATTGAATGCAACAGATATAATTGTTGACAATACTTAAAATTACATACCACTATTTACCTGTAATTAGGCATTTCACTTGACAACTTGATTAGTGAAAGTAGAAACATTTTTATTTCCAATTTAACGAAAGAAGAAAGAGAGAACAACCAAGTACAAATTAACTGTGTTAACTCTAAAATTAAATATAAGCTTCTTAATTACTAAAAAATGGTATAATTTTGTTGTTTTACATGAAGTAAAACTGCTACGGTAAAAAAAAAATTATTAGCCGTGAACTTTCTTGTGTGTAACAAAAACTAAAATCTGTTCTTAATTTCAGAATTTAATATTACAAAAGCAATTTTGTCGAAAAGTATTTTGATGAAAATTTTGAGCAATTTTTGACAAAAATTGATAACTATTCCAAAAAATATTGATAAAATTACTAAATAATAGTTTTCGTGTAATATCTACAATGAAGTAATTAGGTTGTTCCTTCTTAAATTGTCATTAGTACTGTAAGTTCTTTTTGATGTATCTTGAAAATCTACGAACAAAATGCATAGTCATAAATCAAGCTACTAAACAAAATGAAAAAAAAAAACCTCACAGAGATAAATATAACAAAGTGTAAGCTATACAAATTAAACTGAATTATCTGCACTAATTAGTGTATTGGATATAGTTATCCAACAAAAAAAACACATACAAACATTACACAACAAAATCAACGTTGAGTAGAAAGCGAACATACAAACCAACATATTAACCACTATATTCATACGTTACAGAGAAGCATCATGTATCCAAATTTAAACATACTTGTGGAATGCAAAATTTTTAAACACATTAAATTTGGTAAAAATAATTATTAAAGGAATAAATACAACATAAATTAATTATACAATTCGAATATATACTAACAGCATTTCCTAATCATTCTAAAACGGCCGATTTTAACAATTATATCTACTGAAGAACAAGCTTCATAATTGGCGATAAAGCTCTTCTAAAGAATTATTTTCACATAATTTGCAGGTGAGTTCATAATAATTTTTAATATTTGAAAGAAAGTTAGCAATTAATAGAAGAAATAAAATTTATGGCTTATTCCTGGTGAAGTAAAATTAAAAAAAAAAAAAAAAAAAAAAAAACACTATTTAATGTCTTTTTTCAATAAATTAATGATAATAATAGAGGGATAAAGTAGTATTTTTCCAGTTTCTCACAAACCATGCATCTAATGATAAACATAAAAAAGGTGTAAATGCATACCATCAAGATTATAAAAGCAACAAAAATGTATTCTAAAAAGATTGGCATACTGTAAAATTCTCCATGTATTTTCAGAGCAGTCTTCTTTTTTTATGGGTTTTGCGAATATCAATTTTACTTAAATTTAACTCCAAATAAAGTGACAAAATATATAATATAATTAGAAGAGTTTTCCTCTGTTTCCAAATCATCTTCTTTTTTTTTAACCTCCAGAAAAATCATTAGGTATATCTTCAGAGGATGAGATGATTGAATTGCAGCGTATGCGAAAAATACCATGCCTAACCGGGATTCGAACTGGGAATCTCCGGATGAAAGGCCGAGACGCTACCACGCGCGCCACTGAGGCCGGCTGTTTCTAAGTCATCGTTACTAAGTTTTTGCCTATTTTAATCACATTAAGTTGAACAGTGGTCATTTTTACATATATTTAATAATTTTTTATATATCATATAGAAATGATTACTCCTTTAAATTACTTGGTTTTAGATTTTTTTTAAATTAAAATTTACTACGAATCAATTTTAAAAAGAATCGTTTAATCATCGCGAAGTTTCAGATAAATATGTTATTTTTAGTAATGGGATTAAAAAATTGTTGATTTTAATCCTACTTTTTTAAGCCAGGAAAGAATATTATTTTCAGAAACGTGTTATAAAAAATTATAACATGTAAATTAACACATAATGCTATTAGCCAACATAAAAGATGGGTTAACATATTAATATAAACATTCTGTGAAGTAGATGACTTTCATTTTTTTTTCTTGACTCCATGTTCATTAGTTTCACAAATATAGAAACCATAAGTTAATTAGATCACAAAACAATGACATGAAGATAAAATTCCATGGATGCTAAAAATATCAGAATAACTCCTGATTATACTTAATCTGTAAAACTGATCGTCCAGGTAGATATGCAGGATCTAGTAAACAGGATCTACCTTTGAGGCAAGCTCGTTTTCAGATTATAAAGTAGACTAGGTAACCACACCTTGTCAAAGGCTTGCTGGACATCCAAAAAGGCTACCGAAAAATATTTCTTCCAAACATCTGTTGATAACGTTATCAATCCTATGTATTTTGTCAATAATGGAATGACCGCATCAGAAGCGTAACTGATTATCAGAAATAACATATTTTGGCTCTAAAATAGGTCACAGTCTTCAAAGAAAGAACCTCTCAAAGATTTTGGAGAGAATAGGTGATAAGATAGGAAGATAAGTGAATAAGCTGATAAGAAGGAAATAAGATAAGAGAGAAAGGTGATAAGAAAGAACATCTCAAATGTTTTAACGAGAATAGGCCTATAGGTCAGTACAGGACATATCGTGGACTGGTATATCCGGTTTTGGGATCATTACTAGGTACTAATAGTGTTGTAGATAACACTTTTCATTCCGATGGGGAGTACGGGTATGTTGTACAAAGGTCGCCATTTGAAAGACACATTTTGTACAGGATTCATGTCATACATATCATCGTTAAATCGTTTTCATACATATCATTCTCATCTATCCTCTGAAGAGGATGGTAGCTGGATTAAGATCCTGGTACAGAGGATGGTAACTTAACAGTAGTTCCGGAGGCTAAATAGGTTTAAATAAACCTATTATATAGGTTTAAATAAACCTTAAATCGTAAGATAAGTAGCATTTTTGTAACCAAGTTAAAACCCGGACTCTTTTTTAGATTTGCTTCTTCCTGATCTCTTGGATTACTTCTGTTGATGAAAAGAGCTTTACAGGAAGGCAGAAAAATTCTGCTGAAGAATTTAAGAATTCTCTCTTCATCAACTCCCCTTATGTTACGTGGCTGAAAGAAATTATTTAGATGTGCAGGAATTAAGTCAGCCTTTTGGCCGTCGGTTTGAGCTCATGACCCATTTGATGCTTGTATTATTGAACATAAACTTGTTTACGTTTTAGAAGTTTTTCTAAGTACGAGAAACCAGGTTTAAATTTATAGTTTAAGAACTAGATTTATTCAAAATGATAAAATAAAATAATCGGAAAGAATCTGAAATTAACAAATTTTTCGTATAAAAAATTACAGTATTAATAAACATTTTTTTATCCAAAATTTTATACTGGCAAGAGGTTATAGAAAAAAAAAGTATCTGAACACCATTTTCTTTTTAAGTAATCCCAAGACTAATACAGAGAAAATTTTAATTTTATTGACAATTAATTCTTACACTGCACAGAGTTTTATGTACAGTAATAAAATTTAATAACGAGAATAAAGTGCTAACATATATGTTAGACTAAAAGTTTAAGCCTATAAAATTTGTTTATTAGAGCAATAACCTAAAGCAAAAGTTTCGAAGGAACAAGAACCTAAAAAATCAGTGATTTTATTAGATTAAGCGGTTTTATTTCTTTATTTATTTTTAGTTCAAGATAGTTAAAAGACTGATGTGTTTTTATTTTAGCTTCTTGCTTACCATCGATTAATTGCGCTTGTTAAAGCATTTAAATGAATTTAAATTAAGTAAAAAATATAATAAAATACACATAAATATATTTTTGCAGTTAAGAATAAACCGTAAACTATAGATTAAAAATATTTAACTTTATTTATATAATATAATTCTTGAGGTCTATGACTGAGAAGAAAGATATCTAAATTATACCACCATACTACAAAAAAATTAAAAACAAAAATATAATAAAAATTGACTCCAAAACTAATTTCAGCTTGGTAAATTATTCGACTTACCAACTGGCCTAAGTTGAACTGAAAGTTATGAATAAGTTTATGAATAATAGTAATGTTATATATCAAGTTATGAATACTTATTTATGAATAAATAAATATGAAAGTTTATGTTTGTTGATATAAAAGTTATAAAAATATCAATATATAATACTCATAATATTATGAAAAGAAAGTGTAGCTGCGTGATGATAACGACTAGGATATTGGTTCTGTGGCGCGAGGGATAGCGTTTCATCCGGAGGTTCCGGGTTCGAACCCTAATCAGGCATTTTCACACGCTAAAAATCATTCATCATCAAATCATTCGCTTAAAGGAGGCGGTTTTCAATTTGAATCGTATGTATATTGTTACATTTTTTAAATTTATTTTTAGTACAAGGCTTTGTTCTTAACCGAGTGGATGGATTTAAAAATTCTTTTTCCATTGCACCGGTAATCCAGTTGTAAATGTTTCTTAAATAATATTTAAATCATTATTAAGTTCCAAAATGATTTAAATAGAAAATGACTATTTTAATGAATGATTTTAAGATGTGTTTTATTGGTTTATTGTCATCGTTAAAAATAATAATGGATTTAAAACGTAAAAATATTAAACATTATGTAATTTTTGTACCCAAAGTATTTTCCGGAGAAAAAATCAACAAAACTAGATAAAAATGTAATGCCTATGCTCTCAAAACATGAATGATGAGCTCAATCTCGGAACTAGATTTTTTTTACTTCCTTACTTAATCTAACCTTTAATAAGATGCGGATTCTCGCTTTTACCTTTCATGAAAATAGATTTATTAGTATGTTCAACGTTCTTTGTAAGTCTACCATATTATGATTAAATAAAACTATGTAACATAATAACAATAATAATAAATAAAATAAATAACAAAATTATATTTCATAAAATAATAATAATAAAATAAATAAAAATCCGGAAAATCGAAAATCTCTCAATCTCGATGAGAAAAGGAAAAATAAGTTTCTAATTCCTCATCAAAAGGACCAAAACAGATTGAACAGATTTTCTAGTTCTTCATGAACTAAAAAACCAGAACATTTGGATCAAACATACTCAAGAAGACATGAAAAAACTAAAGATCCACGAAAACAACATCACGGACAGACAAAAAATCTGAACGTCACTGAAAAACGAACACCTAAAATTTCAAGGAAATTTTTCAGCCAAAAGGGGGTACAAGATGTTGGAAGAAAGACACCTTAGAAAGATTGACAAAATATTGGAAGAAAAGAATAATACACACGGAAATAAAAAGATTTAATGTGTCCCTAGGAGAATCTAGGAGATCTAATGTGTCTCTAGGACTTTATCAAATTATTTCCAGGAATTTCTTATTATAATCTTTGTTACAACCTGTGTGGTTATATTTCTTAATATAAAAAAAAAGAATGAATGTATTTATAGTTTTTGATAAATTGTTAATACAAAAGTGATTTAATCTTTGTTTCTTTTTTTTTTGGCTTGATGACATCACCACATAGCTTGTCCTTGGGATATGGAAATGGAATTTTGTAGCTTACGAAAAA
>JAAAKQ030473851.1:0-23217 GCA_010016005.3 Zanna intricata | reverse complement strand
TCTCTCTCTCTCTCTCTCTCTCTCTCTCTCTCTCTCTCTCTCTCTCTCTCTCTCTCTCTCTCTCTCTCCCCCCCGTCACACTCTTTCTCTCTCTCCCACCACCCCTCTCTCTCTCGCTCTCGCTCTCTCTCTCTTTTTCTCTGAGGATGATATGTATGAATGTTAGTGAAGTGTAGTCTTGTACAATCTCAGGTCGATCACTCCTGAGAAGTAGTTAATTGAAACCCAACCACCAAAGATCATCGGTATCCATGATCTATTATTCAAATCCGTAAAAAGTAACTACCTTTACTAGGATTTGAATCTTAGAACTCTCTACTTCGAAAGCAGCTGATTTACGATATCGCGTTAACCACTAGACCAGCCCGGTGGGCTAAATAAAATACTACTTAAGTCCGTCAACAAAACTCTTTTCATCTTGTATAAATACGCGTTCACTCTGGATTTATCTACATTACCTTCAACTTCGTCCAATTTTTGAGTAATTTCTTTTTTTTATTCTTTGTCATTATTTCTTCAAAACTTGAAGAATACATATTATGCAAACCAATACACAATTTTTAATGGTTACGGAAAAATTACCGCCCTCTCTTAATCGTTTAAACAACAATTAAACATCAGTAATAAAATTGTGTTATTTTACAATTAAAATAAAGAATTTTGTGAACCAGTTGGCTTTATAAGCGGCATCTTGGACCGTTAAAACGTCGTAATTTTACATGAATTGAACCAATATTTTTATTTTTACAAAAAACTGCCGGAATTAAACGGCTACCCCAAATAACCGGTGTTCCTATTAACCAGAATTCATTGTATCCCAATAAAATTCTTGGCGTTTCCAAATTTTTAAAGTTCTTTTTGTATAATCAGTTTATTGAATGAAAAAATAATTCTTTGTAATATTTCAATCCAAACGCTGGAAATAATTGTAAAAGTATAGAATATATATATATTTTTTTACATTATGTATTTGTTTAAATATTACTGCGTAGTTAATATGTAGTCACGCTTAATGATTATTAATTGTTAATATTTTTATCATATTACTACTATAATATTAATGTTATTATGACCAATATAAATAAGTCAAAATATAGTAATGTATTATTACTTTTTAATATCTTATCATAGAAACAATTTTCCTCTTTTATTTAAATGTACTTTACGTTTTCAGTGAGAGATGTATTAAATTCAATATGAATTAAGCTTCAAATTTGTCTCTAATTTGGCTTAATGTCCAAATAACGTATTGTGTGTAATTAATTATTTGCGTTGTAATATTGTATTCCTATTTTAGGTGCGGGGTTAAGGACATTCAGGGCAACTCTCTCCTACCTTTATCAATTCATTATCTAATTAATACTACATCAGTTTGTATTTTAATCCAATATAAATTTTCAGTAGTAGTATTACAATAATAATAGCAATAATGTATGGATTTTCAAATAATTGAAGTATTTACGCTTGCCAGCTTTAATCACTATTTAACTATATATGTAACACATGGACTTTTCGTTTCGCATATTATAAACATACGACCATTTTAATATTACTCGATGGTCTATTTCTAATTCTTATTTAAAACAGCTTTTTTTATACAAAAGAAAGATTTATTAATAAAATATATAGTAATTTTTTGTGTGCTCACTGGTCATAATTACTGGTTAAATTACGTTGTAATTTCTCCAATGAAGACATTAACGAAGTGATCATTTGTTGTCATAATTGTGAACAAAGTGGTACATAAGTGCTATATAGTTTTTTGTTTTTTTTTTTTTAACAAAATGGAGAACAAATTATGAACATATCAGCTGTATTCTGTATACTTATAATAAAAATAAGATGAAGTCTGATTCGAAGCGATGTATACCCTTGTAAGATCCAAATATCTCATTCATTAAAATTTTATTAGGCTATAACTGTGGGACCAATGAAAATAAGTACCACTTATGAAACATCGTTGAAAAGCTCTCAATGAGAGCTTACTACTGCAGTTACGAAAACGTCCAAAATCCAAAAATATTTGAATTTTGGACACTTTTGGATCAGTCGATTGCGATCGAAAGGGGAAGTGAACAAATAGATGTTATAATAGTCCTAAATCCAAAATTTCGACATTCTACGGCTAATCGGTTTTGAGTTATGAAAGACACATCCGTGAATACGTACGTACAGACGTCGCGCTGAAACTACTCAAAATGGATTCAGTGATGGTAAAAAAGGATATTTCCGTTGAAATCTGAAAACCGAAATTTTTCGCCATCACAATTACCTTACATCGAAGTAAAGTCACAATATAATTTGTTCGAAGTAAAGTCATAATACTTTACTTCGTACAAGGAAGTAAAAAATTTAAAAAAGGATCTTTATTATACTCCAACAAGGACTGCTCTTTAATATCAGATATTATGGTCTATCAGTCTTAGTCAGGTTACATTTTTTCAATAAGTTTAAGATTAATAACTAGCATTTTAGTAAATATTAAACTATGCTGTTGATATTTTATTTCCCAATTAATTAGTTACCTCAGTGAACTAATATATATATATATATATATATATCATTTTACTTCTTACATTTTTCTTCCAGGTATATATATATATATATTTTTAAATTCAAGATTATAATAGGAAAGATTTTCATTATTCAAATTAAATCAATGGTTTTTAAATTATTCTGAAGTAATAAATATGCAGAGAGATAGTAAACATTTTTTAAGTAATGAAATCCATTTATATTCTGTAAAGAATGCTATAGAAAACTTGCTATTTTTTTTTTTAAATTATATCATAGTATATACTTTTCAATCCTAATTACTTGTCAAAGTATTTATATTTCTTCTCTTTATCGACTTTACATTAGCATCATCTAATGTTTCCGTAGATTATGCCGTACTGAAATGTTGTAACTAAATGTTCTAACTAAACGCTAAAATGTTGTACAAACATTTTAGTTAAACTTAGTGAAATTTTATTCGTTTATGCTCTGAATGTAGTAATTTTCTGATTACGTACTCATTAATATATATATATATATATATATATTTCTTTTGAAATTAACGTCAAACTAAAATAAAATATAATCCAAAGGGTTGCTGTAGTAGTAAACTTGTTGTATGTCAGCTGATTTCGAAGTCGAGAGTTCTCAGGTTGAAATCCTAATAAAGGTGTGTTTACTTTTTATTCAAGTTTGAATACTAGGTTGTGTGGATACTGATGTTCTTTGGTAGTTGGGTTTCAGTTAACCACACGTCTCAAGAATGGTCGACTCAGTTTGTTCAAGACTACTCATTATCGATACAGTGTACACTTATAAGTTGCTAATGACTAATTTTTTATGTGACTATAAATAAAAATAATTAAAAAAGATTAAATAGTTAACATTAAATTACTCATAGTTTATTTTTTTTAAATTCTCAAACTAATAATAATTTTTTACCTTTATTTAAGTGTTTATTTTTTTCTTAATTAAATATGAGTAGTACAAATAAAAAAGACCCTACATATGAAAAAATCCCTAGACCCATTTTTGTTATAATGAAGAAAAAAATAAGGGATGAAGCTTACATTTTAATAAAAATAATATATGGGATCTAGAGAAACAACGTAAAGAAAGAACTAATATCAAGAGTGAATGAAATCTATCTGGAATTCCAAGAATATATATTATTACTATTATTATAATTATTACCAATCATATTGGTCTAGTAGTAAAATTGTCCATACAAATCGACTGTTTTAAAAGCTGTTTATGAAGTCGAAAGTTCAGAGATTCAAAAACATAGTAAAAAAGTAAGTTACATTTATACCAATTTTAATACCAGACAGTGGATGGTTTGATGGTTGGAGTTCAAGTAATCAACATTTTAGGAATGTTTGGCCTGAATCTATACAGAACGAAATCTCATTTACATGTCTTACATATAGTCTTCATCTCACTGGGCTATATGATTACTTATTGTTGACAAACTGAACAGATTGCAATGTTTACATTTGGAATTGAATTATTATTAGTTTTTTTACTGAATACTATATTTCATAGGTTTTTTGAGTAAAAATACTTCGTTATATCAGAATGACTTGAGAAAATTTAAATATAATTATGCTACAACAACCAAATATTGAGGAATAATGACCAGAAATTAAAATTAATAATAAAAAATTTAAATAATTATAACAAATCTAAATAGAAAACTTCCCTTTGTTAAAGTAACAAAGTAATTTTTGATAAAAAAATTTTCCAATGATAATTAGATGAAAAAGAAAATTGTTAATGAAATATCTTAACTTTCTTCTATCAATTTAAGAAAAAACCATCGATATCGGCACATTTGGTCGTGAATAATGCTAGAAGAAAAGTAAAAAAAATAAATTACAGGTCGCTCTGAGATATCCTTCCTTTATTTTCAATCAACAAAAATTAATAAAATTTTTTTTTACCTTGAAAGAAATCGTAAACATTGAAAAAAATGTACCTATGTTGCTAAAACAAATAATAAATTATATATTTTATTTGATATGATAGTGTATTATTTTATAATAAGATTTATTTTGTAGCATAATCTTTGGCAAAATATAAAATTATCTTTCACTCTATTCAGCTTTTTATTTTATCACTGTTATTATTATTTATTTATTTTCTACCTTTAGTAGAAGATATTATTAGATTCAGTGATTTTATGTTGGTGGAAAGAAGAAAAAGAAACGTTAAATCGTTTTCGACTATTGTAAGAGAAACGAGGAGTAAATTGTGTAGACAGTTGACTACTAGTACGCCGAATTGAGGATTTAAAAAGAATTGACGAAAAGAAGGAAGAGATGGGTGGAAGGGAATAAAAAAGAAAAAAACGTCTGTAGGATTTCTCGTTGCACCTTCTTCATCCAAATATGACGGCAGACGGCTGGAATGATCCAATCAGATCGCTTCTTGAATCGCCGTAACTACTCTCGCATCCATCCCGTTATCACCCCCCTCGTAGCTTTCTCCATCGGTTGTGTATCTTTTTCTCCGATAAATTTACCGGTCTCCGATAAATCCTTATATCCTCACTGAATTCGCTTGTTATTCTTTTTTTAACGTAACTGCAACACACAGAAATATCAACTAGTTTAAAAATGATAAAAGCATAAAAAAGAACACGTTCCGTTTTTTATCCTAATAACGACTTTTATTTATGTTCTATTTTATTGAAGTACGGTAGGTTATGTGGTACAGGGCTTATACTGTATAAAATTGTGTTCCATAGTTACTTCATTCAAAAATGTATTAAATTCAAAAATACGTTGTATTACACATGTAGTTCCAAATCTAAAGTAATACTAACAACCCCAGGTTTTGTTTTGTATTACCATATCTTATCCTACACATTTATTCAATAAATGGCATTTCTCTCGCCACCACCCTATTCGTTCACCTTAAACCATGAGACCGAATGTTCACCCCTCGAAGGACTTCTGTACCTTGAAACACTTTAAGCGACCTAGTTTCTAATAGTTGCTGGAACTAACCTAATTGTGTGAACGATTAAGCACGATCTGATACACTAGTTTCTTTTATGTCCAGCCGGTTCAAATATCATATATTTTCTAAATGGGTAGGTGCACCTCGTCTTATAATGAAATATATGAGTATCATAAGTTAAAAATTTATCTCATCAATATAATTAAATAAGGTCAGCAATTCAATGCCACGTCTTGGTCGCTGTATGCCAGTAAGTACCTGTCCATCCTTTATAGCTTCTTAGAGTTAGTTCAGTATTCGATCATTACTCAAGGGTAGAATCTTCTAGCAATGCAGTTAAAGTCTTCCCTTAAGCAAACTATTGAACCCGGTTGAACAATGCAACTGCATCAATAAATTGCCACACGATATGCCAGTGCCACACTGACTCGCCGCTTATGAGTGGCCATTTTTTTTACCCCTTTATCTCTGAGTTCCAGGGTGGTCTGAATTCTACTCCCCCCCCCCCCCCCCACAAGAGTAGGGCAGTCATACATCTTACGTACATGCGACTGGATCTCCCCGCAGGCACACAGCTCACTCTAGAAAAGTTAAGCGACCAATATCTAACTCATTAGAGCTAACGTAATTGCGTGAATGGAATAAGCGTTGCGCAAAACACCTCTTGCTTTTGTGTCTCACCATTCACTTGCCATATATTACAACTAAATTGGATAGGCGCACTCCATCTATACTAAAATATATGACTCGTCAATAAATAAAATTTATATTGCCAAAAGACAGCAATTCGCTGCCTCGCCTAGGTCGCTGAATGCCAGAAAGTTCCTGTCTACCATATTACAACGCTTGGAAGTTGGCATTAGCTTGATGTTGGTTGGTGGCCAGCCATTTCTCAGGAGGAGCTTCCTACAGCAGTGTGAAAGAGTCTTTTCCCTCAGTAACCTACTGATATCGATTCCTTGATGCAGCGGCATCAAGGAATTTCCACACGATCAGACAATGCGGCTCTAGCCACATTGACTCTTCCTGTTTTAGTGGCCAATTTTCCCCTTGACTTCTAAGCTCCAGTTTGGCCCGAATTCTTCACTAGTTATAATACTTATCCTTGAAATCGTTTCTAAAATATTAACTGTTGTATGACACGCATTTTGTTTATAATCGATTATATTTTCTTCGCTGTATATTTTTAAAAAATCCGGTGCTTAGAAAATATACTGATCATTTTCATCAACTTCAAAAGTATTGCACGAAGTTAGACTCGTTACAAACCTCCTCCCCTACATCTTGATCCATACCCCTAAAATATAAGACAGTCCACCGCCTGTCCAACGGATTGTCTGCAATCAATGCATCCTCCAGTTTACCTTCAAGCCGTTTTACAAGATCTTCCTTTTTTTGAGGAAACGCCCATCCTAATCTGAACTTCTTCTGTCACCCCTTTTTTAACAGATAAAATATCCTCCACAAGATCAACTCCTATTCCATCTTTAACCATCCAGAATAAATCGGCATAACTGCTTTCGTAACAGTCACAAGGGTGGAGGCCGGACTCCACTTCCTCCTCACATTCGCTTTAACTAAATGAATCGTGTTAGTGTATAACACGATTCATTTGTTCCGTGTTCCTAAACGGAACACTAACACGAATCTGTTGTTCGTGTTAATCTTCCTACGATTCCAGTACTCAATTATCCTCATCAGCCGAACGCCATAACCGTCATTTGGATAACAAAGCCTCAATTTCCTATCCGTTGCATTTAATGCCTTCCGTAGCACCGACATCGCGTGAGTAATCATGTCATTTACATCACCACCCAGAATCATAGCCAAAATTAGCCTCTCATCTCCATTATCATCCCCCGGATACATAATCGCTATGGCAACCACGTCCTTCATGATCATCCTACTAGGTATATCACCATAAGATTCCAACTTTCTCCGTATGACCGAGGAACGATCAGTCTAGCAAACTCGCTGTTCCTATCCAATCGCCTTGGTTTAATGAAAAACACCGTTTCACCCTTTTTATCCGGAGGAGCTTTTTTTCCTCCATGGTTTGGACATCCACGGTTTGAAAACGTTCTAAAAACCATCTGTCATCAATCACTTTGCGTAATTCCAGTTGTGTCCCAGAACAAAGGACGTTCTCAATATTTTCCTGCAGCACAGTCTGCTCCACCGCCATTTTCGTCATATAGATAGAAAGATCCACAATCTGAGTTGCCGTTTCCATCATCGGGTTCGACTCACATAATCGTTCTATTGCGGACAGTAGTCTACGCGCTAAGCCATCAATTAGATATGCCTCATCCTTTACTCCTTCTTAGTACTCCGGTTGTCCATACAAATCCGTAATAGTGTGGCTGTTTTCTTCTTGAGTTCCCTAACCGCAATCAGTGCACTGAAGTCCGAAACTCCATTATCATCTACCTAGTAAAGTTCCCTCGTTCCAAAAACGGACTGTTTCGTTCCCATTAATTCCCCTAAGCCGTTTCCATGGGCCTAGGAATAACTCTCTGTCCGGTCGGAATCGGGACTATCCTCAGCCGCACCTTTTCTCCTCTTTGAGCTCTTCATCGGGGAGGATCTGAACTTAGTGCGCTTCTTTCTCTTTCTCAGTTCATCCAGATGACCCTGCTCCATATCAGCCTCATAAACCAATCCACGATCAGCACACGCTCCTTCTCAGTCACTCCCATCAGAAGAATGTGAGGGAGAAGTCTCCCCCATCGCCAACCTCTTCTAATTTCATAAATAATCTCGCTATGAAGGTTACGAGAAGCCTCTCCACTTCCTTCTGAGAACTCTCTCTCGTTGGCAAAGCAGGCCAAGTGTCGGTCTTACGCAATATTGAATAACTATAAGATTATGTTATTATTCAATGTAATTATATGTAATTATTCAATAACAAACAAAAGAAACAACAAGTAATTATTAAATCAATATTAATAATCAACAATTAATTCTATCAGTATATAATAATCAAACCACAATTAACAACCATTAAACTTAGTCGAATCAATAAATCGTTCTAAGTCCGAAATGTAAACAAACTTGAAAAGACAGTTGAGGGAGATTCTCTCACAAAAAATTTCCCTCCAGAAACAGCTGACTTAGTTACATAATAAAATTAATTATTAATTAATCATATTTTACAAGACGTAAAAACAAAACCAAAGGTAAGCCTATTTATCTAATAGGTAGGTACCAATGAGATTTGTAACCAATATAAACATTCACTAGGCAACGGAATAAATAAACAAGCAATGGCCACAATACAGAGTTATAACTTTTATCAACTAATTTATTTAATAATAGTACAAAAATAAAAAACAAATAACCAATGATAAATAACGCAAATCACTGTGGGAAATCCACGCAGGCTACGAAAACGGTTATCCGCCCAAGACGGAAACCAGTGAAAACGATCCGAGAAAAACACACCAAATGACGCTGTCAGTAATAACACAATACAACTCATCAACACACATCCAAGCAAGAAAACACAAAAATACAAAAAGTATCACACGTAATAGTGGAGCTGATATAAATGCGACTACACTCTACAAAATTTAAAACCGAACTTAATATTTCAATCTTTATTAAACCGGTAACACGTGTCATAAATATATAATTGTGATAATCTGATGTTCAAGTGCCATTAACCAGAGTTCTTTTTTTTTTCAAAAGTAATGAATGGTATTTACTACAGTAATTTGTAAGTTCCAATGAAACTTGTAATGTTTCATGGGAACTTGCAACTTCTGTTTAATGGAACAGCAGATTCAGGCTGAATATCAAAAAAATTTAAAAGCTGAAGTTCACTTTTATCAAAGCTGATATGCCATTATTTATTCGACTAAATGAAGGCAAAAAAAAACTACTTTACTCTTTACTTTTCCTAGCATGTGATGCTTTTTCTTGACACTCGCTACACTATTTTTTTGAAATGATTGTTTTTTCGTATAATTGTTACCGGTTGTGACTTAGAATGTACAACATAGCTAGCCATAGGCCTAAGCCTATTCTTGAAAGCTTTTTTTTGAGTATATTGACGTAATATTTTATGAGTCTATTATTTAAATATTAAACAAGAAAATTATTTCTGGTCTTTACCGTTTTTGTATCAAAAATAATAAAAAATGCACTTTTTCTCAATAACATTTATTGCATATTTTGTCGAGTTATCGTTATGACAAAGAGTTTTCACGATATTTTATATTTCCACTAGGATTACCGTTATTGATTTGAGTATTATATTCTGCTTTTTCTGGCATTGTCACTCTAATATTCGTAGTTGACTCGTTTCGATATACCTCAATATTCAAAACTACTTTTAACCCTCCGGTGCTACATTTTAGCTGGATGCTATTATATTAATATGCAATTATTCAAATAAATAAATAAGTAGAAATAATAGTGGTGTAAAATAATTCGTGATGTAGAGTATAATGGTATGGAAATCTGAATATGTATTTTTACTTGAATTAATTTTATCTTATACTTAATTAAGTGAATTATTTATATTTAAAACATATTTATACTTATAATACACCTAATTCTTCAATAAATTAGCTTATTTTAGAAAAGAAACTTAAGGCTTGGAAATGTGTAGCACATGGAGACGTTACAACCTTCGGACGTTCATTATTTTTACTTGTTGTTCTCCACTACCCATACCGTAATTCCAGAATGGTCGTAGGACAACTTTGTATATCAGAATTATATTAAAAAATGTGAGGTTTAAGTTTCTCCTCAGTAGCCAGTGGGGTTACTCATTGAGATGAGATAAGAAATATTTCAGTTTTCTTTTTTCCTTCACGAAATATTTTCAGGTCAAGCGCCGATTTGGTGCAATCCAAGGAACCGTACACGCTCTGATTGTGAGAATAACACACTGTTTATGTTCACACTGAGACATCACCGGTTTTCATACCGAATTTTATATGCTTAGATTTATTCTGATTAACTTTTATCCTCCATTTCTTTAGCCATGCGCAGATAACATATAATGTCTATTGCACTCCCCTCAAGACTAGTTGACGGTTTTCATATACGACAAGTATAGCTGTATTATCAGTGAATGAGGCGACAATGCAGTTTTCCAGGATTGGAAGTTTCGCAAAATTATTTAATACAGCACAGGATCCAGCATTGAACACGGAGGGATACCCGACCTGATACTAAAGAAGCTCTCGATAACCAGTCCGGTAACCAGACCTTGCCAAGACCCTGTTGGATACCTAGGAAGGACGCCGAGCAGAACGAGCAGAAAAATGGCATTTTTCACACGCGCTACAATTCGTTCATCTCATCCGCTGAAGATATACCTTAACGGTGGTTAAAGAAAAAAGAAAAAAAAAGAACTTTTTTCTTCTAGATATCCATCGATGACGTTGATGACTCTATGAGATTGTTCGATGATGGACTGTCCTTTCCTGAACCCAGATTGGCGATCTGGAATGATTTCCTTACACTTTATTATTTAACTTGGAATATTTACCAGTGAACCACCGTCTTTTTCTTCTTTCTTTTTTTTTTTCTTTAACCTCCGGAACCACCGTTAAGGTATATCTTCAGAAGATGAAATGAATAAATTTTAGCGTGTGTAAAAAAGCCATTCCTGATCAGAACTCAAACTCGGGACTATCGGATGAAAGGCCGAGACGCTACCACTCGCGCCAAGGAGGCCGGCTGGGTCACTGTCTTGTCGATAAATAAACGTTTATTATTTCCTCACTCAGAATGAAAAAAATCTAATAGATCAGAAAGTTAAATTCACTTCTGTTTTTATACAATTTGTTTGTTTTTTTTACAATTTAAGATAGACTTTATTAAAAATTAAACTAAATACAACTTTTACAGTAATTTTTATATTTTAATTTCAAATGCGTGTCCATTTCCCCTTTCTTTATATATAGTTCTTTGTTGCGATTTACACGCTGTGTAGAATATATTTTACTAAAACGTTTTAAGGGTTCTTCCGTTAATAAAATGTTACTTAAATTACATTAACATATTATTTACTTTAATAAAATAAATTTTGTACAAGATTTTCCCTCAAATCTTCTTTTTAGATTCTGATTTTCAATTATAAAATCCTTTTTCAGTTAATAAATAAATTCTAATACTTGTAAAAACACCAAGTAGTTAACCTTTTTTAAATATATACTGAAAAAAAAAAATATGGTAATAATTTCATTTTTATAGAATTCTTATTTTTACTGTTATATCTTTCATTGCACTTTGAATTTTTTTATTATTTTAATTTTACCCTATCATATACAATCGAAAGCGGTAATGAAAATTTCTAAGGTAATGAAAAAGAAATATTTCCTCTACGACTATTGTTATTGAATGTGTCTTATAGGCTATAATTTAATTCAAATTGAAATTATTCAAGTCCATGTAGATGCGATAGTTGTATAAAAAATGATATTAAAATAATTTATTCTGATCATAAAAAAAGGGTCATTATTTTTTGAATAATATACTTATTATTTATTACATCACTTTCTTGTATTTATACAGTTTCATTTTTTTTATTTAAATTTTTTTATTGATATTATCACTTCATGAAGATATATTTAAATTATCCATTTTATATATATATATATATATATATATATATGTGCTAATTATTGTTAATATAAATATAATATAATAATAGTAATTTTAATATTAGATAAATAAATAAACGCGCGCGCGCGCGCGCGCGCGTGTGTGTGTGTGTGTGTGTGTGTGTCTGTTATGAATGTTTTTTTCACTTTCATAATATTTTTGTATAAAACATAAAATTTTTCTATATTAAAAAAAAAGAGGAAATGATACAATTATTTATTATTTTTTTTGTAATAAAATTAAGTTCTGTATTTCTTTTTTTTACTAATTAGTATTTTAAAATGTTTTAATTTTAAAATACTGTATACCCTAAAGGGTGAGAAAAATACACTCCTGAAATTAAAATGCCTTTTTTTTTTAACTTTATAAGAAAAAATTTCGTGTATAATTAAATTTCTCTAAACGTATGCTTATGAAAGAAAGGTTAGTTATTAGTAATTCACTGACATTAATGGAGTCAGGTAAGTATAAACAATAAAAATTTAAAAAAAGAAGATTATTTATGTATGTATGTGTATATATATATATATATTTGTATATTTAGAATAAATATCCTTGACAGTTATCTCCAAGCAACGGTTTTTGGTTATAACCGATAGTCGCTAAACCAGCTCGTGGTACTACTTTAATATGCCATGTATACGGGTATTGTATTACAGACAATTAAACACCTTTAAAAATAATAATAATAATTTTTTTCAAAAATAAAATAATATAAAAAAAAATAAAGATATACAAATACGGTAGAGTGAAAGAAGATAGAGAAAAATTGTACAAAAATTGTAATAATTACTTTGTAAAAATTAATAATTGCAAAAAGTCGTTTATTTTGCTTTGTTTTGAACATTTTATGTTGTAGTACAGGTTAGTTCTTTTCTAAATTTAAATAAACACTCTGTTTTTTTTTTCATTAGTAATTTCTGTAAAACTGAGAAACCGATAAACAGTTTTTGTTGCCAGTAAAATTTCTAGAAGATTTGGCAGATTGTTGTCTTCATTGTTACCTTCGTTGTCATTATCTTCGTCTCCATTTATTTTTGGTAGTACTCAAACCACTGCATCATTATCTGATCCAGTTTGATGGATTTCTAAATTTTCTGTTGTCAACTTGTTGATAATCTTCAAACAATAAATTTTGCAGAATTTTGTTCCATTCCACAAAGATTCTCTTCACATGCAATGTCAGTAACTTCGTCTGCTTGTGGTAAAAATCCTGCATGTCGAAAGCAAATTTTTACAGTCAGCGGAGAAATCTCATTCCATGATCTTTGCAACATACTCGTAATTATAGCATCCAGAATAGTTATTTGTGTTACCTTTTTTTATCTAAATCTTGTATAATTTATAAAATTAGATGTTTTTTTTTTTGTAGTGGACGTTTACCGACTCGTTCACGCCCTGATCAAGAGCTGATAGACTGCTGCTATTTTGGTGGTATGAACAGTAACTTTGTACAATTATGTTTATACGAATTTCCGTAAAATATTGTTGTATTTGAATTGTAAAATGATAATACTTATCGTGAAACGAACCTTTTCAGAAATTTAAAATTGAATATTTGCTATGCAATTTCATTATTTTTGTAATATATTCTATTAAAATTTTACACCAACGTTTGTCAGATTATTACTTCAGAATACAACGTCCAGTTCGTCATCACGTTTGCTTTGTATCTAAAAACCATAACATTTACAAATAAATATTTTGTTTATAAATAAAGAGAGCAATTATAAAGTAGTGTTTTTGTATTTAAAATCTGGAAAATCAGAAACATTGTCATTATTGTGACAAGACGTCGTGTGTCCATTAACTTTATTTTCTGGTGAACAATAGAAATTAAATACTGATATATTCCGTTAACCTTTGCTGACTTTAAATAAATACTTGAAATGAACTAAAAAAATGTTAGCGAATTCACAATTTTACGAAAATATATTGCTTAATCTGTGGAATGCTAATGACATCGCTGTTGCATTTAAAAGTTCATAAAAATAAACTGGTATACGTAAGTTTATCGCCTACAAAGAGCAGTGTTTCTATCAGCCGAAAAGTACTAGATCTGTAGTAATATATCGTTTCACATCGGATAAGATAATGCCGACGATAATTCTATCTCCTGTGTTTGGTCAAAATTAATTGGATCTGGATGTTTCTCAGCCTTTTGGCCAAAAAAGTGTAAATTTGTTTCGGGCCTTTTAAAATGTAATGTATTGTGACATTATATGGTAAAGCGTTAGCTACATTCAGGGACGGTACTTTTTTATCGATGAATATTTTGTATTCCATTTGGTAAATTTTATTCGTACTTAGTGTTTTGTTAAAAGAGGAGATTATTATTTATTGGAATATACTGCCCAATGATTAATCAGTTCCTTATACCTTGTAATTAGTGTAAATTGGTTACATTTCAATTGGTCAATATTATTTTATCTGTAATAAGATAGAAATATATGGAATTCTGATTCATTGCTTCCTGAAGTAATCTGGAAGGCGGTGAATATTTAGTGTAACCTGGAAGGGACAGGTATACTTTAGTGTAATCAGTATTGGGACGGTGAAACATTAGAGTAATCTTTGAAGGGGCGGAAATAGTTTAGTTTAGTTTAGGCGGTGAATCTTTACTATAATCTGGGATATGGAACCAATGTATGTGTATCGTCATTGGATTATTTTTATAGTCTTTTCTGAGAAAATTTTGAATCTTGTTTAGGTTACATTTTAAGTTTTTATTAATTTATTAACTTGGAGTTAAAATAACTGTTTATTATATTATTTTAAATATTTACAACAATTTTAATTATTAAGGTGTAAATAAATTAACTTCATAGTAAAATTTAACGTTAAAAGATTCGTTATTGTTTGTAACTGGAAGTACTAGTGAACTTTGTAGCCTAATCTTCTGGCTTAATATTCGTATATTAAATAATATATAAGTACGCTCTACACCGGGTATGTGCTTCTGTTACACTTTAACAAATCTGTCGCGTATACTGTCAGACTCAATAGCTTTAACATTAGCACTGCTTTGATTAAATTTATGAATTATTTATCGTAAGGTTTATAAGTTATTACAACTTGTAATAGTACCGCCATTACGTTAATTCTCTAAATTTTACTTTTGAATTATTAATTTTATTAAATTATTGTAAATTGACTTCCTGAGTGTAAATAAAAATAATCATCTATACTTCAATGCGAAAAGCTTTTCTCTCGTTTATTCGTTCAATATTATTATCAACAAAACAAGGAAAAACTTTTCCATCAATCTATGAAATTTATTTTAAGTTTTATTTCGTGTAAAACACAAAAATTTAGAATCCAAATTAACTACATTCATTAAGTTTGATGTCTTAATATGACAGTCCAACTTTGCATGTATAATAAAGATTTTTCTTTTAGTCAAGAATGTACTTGTAATATTTTTTAACGTTTTTATTTTATTTTGTTAATATAAATGAAGGTTATATGTCTAAATATTCTAAATGTAAAACTACATTAATACTATATTACTAAAATCGTTATAAAACAATTAATTTTAAATACATTTTCTTATATTACAAACCCAATTACTCGTAAATCCCATAAAATTTATTAAAATAAAATGAAAATAAATTTTTTTCAAGTTTAATTGCATTAGTTTAAAACAAATAACAGTAAAAATAAAATTAAAGATAATTAGTAAAATAATTTGGTAAATATAAAATAAAAATAAAAGGTAAAACGATAAAATATAGTAAGATAAAATAAAGATAATAATAAATAATAAAAGAACTGACTTTTTGTCATCTTCAATGAACAGAGTATACTATAGCACAACAGTTATGTGGCTAACTCATTTAATTGAAAGTCTTATTTACACTTACCCCAATACCTTTGTTAATCACCAATGGAAATGCTGAATATTATTCACGTCAGAGAAAAAAACTGTTAATTACTCGTTTACTTTATGTGCTTTTTCTTATAACTTATAGCAAAAAAATACTGGGATAGACAGAGTGAAACTAACAAATTAATTTACTTTTTAATACTATAAAAATTAGTAGCTTAATAGTATAATGCTCTGCCTTACTTAAAATAGGTGGATTGTTGCCAAGTTCTTAATCGTTTTTTATGTGATATTTATGCTACGTATCAGAATTTTACTCATAGTCGCATTTACAATCAATTCAGAAGAGCTAGATACATATTTAAAAACAGGCTTTATTTTTATTATTTTTGTATTATACAGTTTAACCCGTTCAGTGCCAAGTATTTTTTCGTGTTTACCCTGTGTGGCCAAATGTAAAATTAATAGTCCTTATAAAATAAACCATCCTATCTAGTTTAAATCAGTTTAGAAAAAAAAAAATTGTGGAAAAAATTTATGCCATTTTCTTTTGGACCGGTAACAGTTGCGTTACCAGCCATATGAGACTAATTTTTTCTCTTGTTGCAACGGTTGCTTCCTTAAATATGAGAGAAATCCCTTTCTGCATATACAATTATGCATATTTTTATTTTCGTACCAATAAATATGTATTAATAAATTTTGGTTTTTATAAATCCCTTTATGTTCGTGAAAGAAAAAAGAAACGTTATTCACCCTTACAACAGCTACTCAGTGTACTTATAGAAGGGGTTGATAATCCTTAGTATCGTTATTAAGAGTATCAAAAAAAAAAAGTTTAAATAACCACTTATAATTTGATGTTTTTCAGTAGATTTTTAATTATTTTAGTCTCTTGTATGAAACCAAACAATTATTTTTAATAGCCAAAAAGAGGTTCCCTGAATTTTTGGTGTAACGGGAATAAAATTAATGTGAAGAAATTAAATAACATATAAGGAAAAATTATTTTAATTTTAATGTTCTTTTACAGTAATGTCCTTATATATATATATATATAGAGAGAGAGAGAGAGACATTCAACAAATAAAATTAAGAAAAAAAAATTGTTATTACGTACATTTTTGATTTTACCGTACTGATGGAATTTTTACCATTAAATACTTACATGTATAAATATATTGTTCCTAATTTCCTGAATTTTACATAAATTAAACAGAAAAAATATAGGAAAAGTAATTTTGAAAAAAAACTAAAAATTACTCGTAACTAACTACGTGTAGTTAACTTACGCGTAATTAACTAAAAATTACGCGTAAACTTAAAATAAATGCGTAGTTATACTCAGTGCCACTCGATCATAATGACGGATAGGTATTGAATGAGAAATATTGAAGTTGCAGAGCAAAAGAGTAGGAATTTAGTTGATGGGGATAGTTTATAATCATGCAGGCAGCGACCGTCCTCCGCGGCGCTAGTAGTAGCGTCTCGGCCGTATTTCATACGGAGGTCCAGATTCGAATCCCGGGACATGGCATTTTCACACGCTAAAAAAATTATATCATTCAATTCCTAACGATGGTCCTGAAGGTTAAAAAAATAAGGTAGCGGACGCAAGGGTTACGGCACCGGTTGCCGATAAAACATCAGGCCGACACTATTGTCTCGTTACCAGCACTGAACAGGTTATATCTTATTCAGCAATAAAATTTTACTCGTACATTGAATCTTAAGAAGATTTTGTACTAATCTTACAATGATGGAAGATTGATTGTATTATTAAGATTGATTATCGTATAAATCTTGTTATAGTCAAATCTACCAGAATATTTGCATAATATAAAAACTTGAGAACATAGTTGTGGGACTGTCCCGTCAAGCGGCTAAAGCCGCGTTCCGAGAAAGTCCTGCAACGCAGGCGTACTCACGCATACATACACAACTTAACTTAAAATATTTATAATTTTATTTAAATATAATATTTTTTCGTTTATTTAATTCAATGATTGTAACTAAATATGGTATGATGCTCGACGCTAAATAAACTAATGTAATTTCACAGCTTGCATACAAAAACTTTCGCTTGTACGGTCGGCAGTCTGGTGTAGCCGCGAGACTTAACGCACAAGGTCGAGCGAGCGATCTAGTTCAAGACCCAGCCAGAACGAGTTACTTTTTTACACTTCAAATATTATTATTTTATTTAATTCTACCCTCACCTGTTACGTCACAACATAGCATACGACTACAACAGCATTTTTTTGGGGTTGGGGTGCCATTTCGCAAACTTTTTTTAGAAATATTATTTTTGTATTGTTAACAAATGAGTCTAAGAAAAATATGACCTTAATTAGGCGAAATCTCGAGATACTGAGGATGACCTTGCTCTTCAGCCTTACCCCCTTGATATTTAAGTTGAAAATTTAATAGCATTAACGTCCCATATATAGAAGTAATCTGATTAAAGTTTGATCAAAATCGGTCCAGTAGTTCTGAATTTATAAGGTGATTTAGAGGCCAACACCAACACACACACACACACACACGTACGTACGAACATTAACATCCGGAAAAAATCGATACCGTTTTTTGGGTTCCTTAGGTGTCAAAACGTCAAGATCCGTTGAAAACCTCATATACCTAATTTGGACCGATTAGAATAATTTCCCTTATAGTATAGTACTATCTAGACGGGAAAGTAATATTGTATGAATTTATTTGAATGATATATTTCCACAAGTAATCAAAATTTATTAATTTGGTTTTATTTATGGGGAGTTAAATGACTATAAAGAGAATAAGTTATATGAATAATTATTATCTATATTTAGTTTATATTGTCTATATTTTTTATTTTTAAATACTGGCTACATTTAAACTTGTCTATATTTGCAACAGAATTTTCAAATATAGATAGTATATTTGAAAATATATTTTGTATAATATTTGTAATAACTTTTGGATCCTCAAAAGCTATTGGACCCTCATATAATAAAATTATATAATTAGAACTAAATATTTTCTGTAACGTCTTTCGAAAGATATATGTAAAAATGTAAAATATGATCAGATATTTTAGTTTGATATTATATATATATATATATATATATATATTGAATGATATAGTCCTACCAAGATTGCTTCAGATTTTTTAAAATTATTATTAATTAAGGATCAAATCTTTCTATCAGCTCTTATTTTGGAATTAAAATCTGTTAGGGTATTATAAAAGATATATAACCAATATATTTGAAACCGTATTCAAACTACTGTTCAATATTTGTTGATGTTCAGTTTATAAATATATCACATAAACTTTAATACACAAACTAGTTCAAATTAAAAAATTAATTTCGAGTATAATAATAATTCATCCCCTTGGAATTTATTAATTGAAAGTATTTAATCTATAATTATATAATGAAACTAGTTTTCAATTGGCCATATTTAAAAACAAAAGGTTATAGATGTAGAGATAAATAATATTTTGAATAAATAATGTTAAATATTTCATATTTATTTAGCCTCTTAAAAGTTGATAATCAGAGTAATTTATCCGTAGCTTTTCTGAAAGCTGAAATATGAAACCGAATGAATTCTTGATTCAAGAAGTTAAGAAAATCGATATAAAAATTCGTGAAGGCTTTCGCATTCATATTTTATGATGTACTCTTTCTTGGTAATACAAACTTCTGACTGAAATATATCTCTTTGAACGATACATTTCTAATAAAAGTAACTTATAGCATAAGATATTTTCATTTTTGTTTGAATAACTTCATTCTGTAGTTTGTATCTGGGTGTAAAAATTTTCTTTATTGTTACTCTATGTGTGCATGCAAGTATTTTTATAAGCGAAGCACGCATCGGTTTAAGCGTTAAAGTGCTAGTCGAATACAAGATTTAACTTTTTTCTTTTGAGTGAAGCCCTTTTTTCCGAGCGAGCTCGTAAATTTTCTTATAATGATCTTATAGATTGCACTTCTTATATAAAACACGAACATTATTTTACATTGTTATAGAGTTTGCCTGATTTTTTTCACAATCTAAAATTTCTCTTTACAATAGAAATTTTTTTTTTATAAATATTTACAATTTGCCCCTTAAAGAGTTTTTTTAAAAGAATTTATTGCTCTTTTCTTATACTGGAAAACCTACAAAGAAACTCATTTTTTAAAAATCGTTTTAGAAACTTCTCCCACTAAGTTAAAACAACGCCTTAAGACCAGTAGATTTTCTCTTTATATTAGGGGGCCCTTTTATTTGGCCAACATGCCAATGGACGTTATATTCAGTGGTACCTTAATAAGTTGCATTTTAATTTTATGTTGGACGTTCATTTGTTTGGTGTGTACACCATCCAGAACAAACAACATACTCCAACTTTCTATTGGATTATAGAAGTAGCAGTTTTATGTGTCTTCAGTTGAAAAGTTCTACATTGCCAGTTACCTTTTAATATAAAGATAATAATAATAATAGAGAATTAAGAAGCGAAGTTTTCCACATTATATTTTTCAATGAGCAATCAGAGTGCAGTTGATATTTAATCCAACAAGTAACATACCCTTTTAAAAGGCTGAATACACCCCCCACCACCCTTGAGTGTATACCTTGTTTATTCATTACAAAGACAGATTGTTTAATGAATATGTTTGTGTGGAAGTAAGAAATTTATTTATGTTTCTTATATCTTAGGGTTTTACGTGTATAACTTTCATCAGAAGGTCTTTCTTTTTTTTCTGTTTAACCTCCGGAACTACCGAAAAATATTACTTCAGAGGATGATATGTATGAATGTAAATGAAGCTGTAATCTTGTACATGCTCAGGTCGACCATTCTGAGAAGTATGGTTAATTGAAACACAACCACCAAAGAACACCGGTATCCACTATCTAGTATCCAAATCGGTATCCTTCAGATCCGTTTCATCAGAAGGTCTGGAATAAGTAATGCAAAGCAGTATGTGTAAACACAACTGTCTAAAATCAACAGCATAAATTTGAAAATAGATTATTCAACGACTTTATTAAAAGCCTTTTGTAGCAATCAGATCTTACAGCGCTGTTTTTTTAAAAAGCTTTAGGTAGCAGCTTAATAACCAGTTACATATTATAAATAAAGTAACGTAACCTTTGTTTTGCCTATCTATAACGTACTCAAACTCATTAACGAGACTGTTATCAATGGTACTTTAACATAATATTAAAAAATCATCTGCTATTGTATTTTTGGTTATAAATTAGGAGGACCTTCTTTTTATTCGAATACGCTTTGCTCTAATTCTTGGTAATTCTTTGCTCTAATTCTAATATTCTTGGTCACAACTTTTGCATTGGTATTAGTATACCGTATAAAGGGTAATATGTAAATTATTCATTAATATATATTATTTTAATATTTTTGTAATAAATAACGTCAATGTATTTTCTTTTGTTCCAGGTAAGAAATGTTTATACAAGAATCTCCACATTAGATCTAATTATTTATAGATGTAAGTATTTTTAATTTTGTTTGTAAAGTTTTTTATGTTGATAGAATGTTGTATGTTTACTCCTTATAAATTTCAGATGGCCAAGTTGAATTATGTTTAATTTTTAATATGATATTTGCTTATTGAAACCATCCACTACGTAGCATTTCTTCTGATATTTCAGAAATATCTTATAAAAGAAAGTAATCTGATCGGAGTATTAAATAAATAAAAATAAAATCTTAAAGAGTAAATAAGAAAAAATAAGTTTTATAAAAATAAAGTTTTCAAAATAAAAAAAAAAATATTTCGTAGATGAAACTTTTTTTTTTAACTGTTCCAAATAATTTTTATTATCATATCGAATCTTAATGCGACTATCACACAAAATTTTCTGACTAAATGGGTATTGGAGGCTTCCTTTAAAATTACAAAAAATATTTCCGTTTAATTTATTAATTTTATAGACTTCAATTGTTTTCATATTAAATATGTTACAAATATTCAATCTGAGCCTGTAAAAGAATAATCAGTACAAATTGAATATTAAAAATTAACAAACAGAACACAGTAAAATCTACTGAAGTTAATATTTATGAAATGTTATCAACACATCAATAAAAGAGTAAATTAGGTTTTGATCTGATAAAAAATAAAAGTAAACGGTATGGTTTACGATGATCGAATTTTATAAATTGACTATATAATTTTCACAAACACATATTTTGACAATATTTTTATTTTTTCAAATTGCTATGTATACCAGAAAAATATACATAAAGATTTATACATTTTACAATTAATGCGTATTAAGTTGTCATGATCTAATGATTGTAGGCAAAAGACAAAGTCGCTCTTAAAAATGTCTTAAATTTATGAATAACAAGATTCGCATACCAGGCTTACTACGTTCACTAAATTTAATAATCAGTTGCGCAACGCCATTCTAAGCCCTTCAAATTCAGTCAATATTTTGCCCAATACATAACACCTTTATTCTGTTCACCACAGAGTTGATTTCATAATTAAAATCATTATCATAAAAACAACTATGATTAGCATCACATTAAATTCAGATTCTTTTTCATGCGTCATAGTTAAAAGAAAAACTGTAAGTATGAGTATGATTTAAAAGATTACATTAATTTATTCCTTCTTAGTGAGCAGAATGCATTACACTCACCGTTTCCACTCACTGCGGAAATTACAATCACATATAATTGTTTTTTTTTAATCGATACCGATCCCTTTAGGGCCATGATAAATAATTGGACTTTTGGCATCTAATTTCTTTTGTTCCAAATGTTTTACAACTTTGTGTGATTATTCTTCTCGCCTTTGCTTGATCCAGTCTGCCTGTTTCTTTTCTTCTGGAATCCTTAATATGTTTTGAATTGTAACCTCTCTTTCTTTTTTCTGTTTAGCCTCTGGAACTACCGTAAGGTATTAATTCAGAGGAAGAATGAGGATAAAATGTATGAATGCGAATGAAGTGTAGTCTTGCTTGGAAAAACGGTGGAGTTTTGGGGTAAATTTTTTTAAAGTAAGATAAGCATATGCACGTATGTAATGAGCTTATTGTAGATTGGGGTTATGTCTCTCTCTTTTTCTGTTTTAGTCTCCTTCTTCTGATTAACTACCGTAAGGTATTACTTCAGAGAATGAATGAGGATGATCTATATGAATTTGAATGAAGTGTAGTCTTGTACAACTCAGGTCGACCAACCTTGAGAAGTATGGTTAATTGAAACCCAACCATCAAAGAACACCGGTATCCACAATCTAGTATTCAAATCCGTATAAAAATAACTATCTTTACTAGGATTTGAACCTTAG
>JAAAKQ030473840.1:1731-14608 GCA_010016005.3 Zanna intricata | reverse complement strand
TATATATATATATATATATGTTAGTTAATAAGTTACTGAAATGATGTTTTATTTCAATGTCTTTTTAATTAACCCTTATGATACAATAAATTTAATTTACATTAAATAAACTTCTAATGTCTTCTGATGATGTAAATAGTTAATTTACATATACTAAGCTTTTAAACTTCATTATTCCACAGTTTTTTTTTTTTATTGAAAAAAATCAATCTATTTAAAAATTGTAATAATTTGTATTTTTTTACAATCGCTTAATGGATTTTTATTTATTATTTTAATTAAATGTATACAAATAAAATAGAAACTTGTTTTATTATTGATTTTATAAATTTGTTAAGTGGTGAGTAATGTTTTTTTTTGGATTTTTTGTTTGATAGATATCCAAAATTAAGTAGAACGCATATGTCCATGTGCGAATGTGTGTTTATTTAAAGGAGTGGAAAGATATTATTGATTGAGTTAATTCTCATTTGTTACTAGTTTAGTTTTTATATTTTGTTTAATCAAAACCGGTAATTTTAAAGTTAAGATTCGATATATGCCATATATACATTTATAATACAGTAGTCCTTTTCAATAGGCCAATTAAATATAGTGGAACAGGGTGGGGGAGAGGACAACTGAATAAGAACCTATCATTGAATGTTTAATAACAAGTGTCAAATTATTTTTTCTGTATATTTATTTTCCTGTATATAATTATATGAAGACATTCTTTATTTACTTTAGGAAGTAAAGCTACTCGATTACATATATTATTTAGATTTTAAGTGCCGTTCAAGTAACACCTTCGTCTTTGTTAATGTAGTTTATACTTAGTATTTAGACCAGTATTCGATAATGCAATTCCAGGTTTGTTAATTTTATTTTTAAAGAAATACTTGCTTATAAATATCTCACAAATAATATACAAACGCATTTATTTTCTTATTTTTAAATAATTTATACGCTAATTTTCATTTGGAAAAATTTTTTAACAAATTTAATTAAAATTTTAATTTTATAATCCTAGTAAACGATAACAAAATTGAAATTAATAAAGTTATCTAATGATATTTATATACTAAACCATTCGTTTAACAAATTAATTATGCCATAAATCAGTCGTTGTAAAAAAAAATGCTGATTCTTGATAATTTCAGAACAAATACTAATTTTAATTTAAAAAGGTAATACCATTTTTATACAGCTTGTTAATATTTTTATTTTTTTAAATGTTTTTTTTTCTTTTAGACTAAATTGAAACTTATTAATGATTATTTTCATAAGTTGTAAACAAATACAGTGCTTACAAAATCGGAATCCGTTCTTCTTAAAGAAGTCTTTGTGAATAGATTATTTTTTAATAAAACTTTTATTTACAATAGAAATTAAATCTCAAAATAGTAGCTAGCAATGATAACTACTGTATTATCGTTGCTTATTTATAAATTACTGACAAATTTTTCAAACATAAAATTTATTAATATATTTTCATGTAATTCAAAGGACTTTGGATTTTGATTAATGTTCTTTGTACCCTTCTTTTTATGTACTTATTTAAGTTTAGTATATATTTATGTATATTGTATAAGATATGGATATGTATGCATGCATATGTATACTTATACAGTGTTTTAAGGAATTTCAATAGAAAACCCTCTCTGTTTGTACTTTTTATTTATATTCAAATTTACTTATGATTCCGATAAATTGGAACCGATTATAAATTAAACAATATGGCAAAAATAAAAAAAAAAAAATTAATGCAATTATTTGTATGTTTTAATAAAAATATTTTTTTTAAATTTATTTACAATTTTTTTGGCAGAGATTTCTGACTCGAAAGGATATATATAAAAATATATATTTATAATATAAAAGTAAAAAAAAAAAAGAAATAAAATATAATATTTCATTTCATAACAGTGATAAACATGTTAAGTATACTCTACATACAATTTTTTCAACTATATTTTAAATTTAAATTTTTACAAATACGTTCATCATATATTCTGACGAAACAGATCAATGCGATCTATAGAGCTATATCTCCTCTGAAGATATACCTAACGCTGGTTCCGGAGGTTAAAAAAAAAAAAAAAAAAAAAAATATATATATATATATTGTTTTTTTTTTCAGTCTTTGTGAATTTCATTTATTTCTTTCGACATAAAAAAGAAGTATTTATTACTAGTTTGGAGCACTCATATACAAGATCCACAACCAACAATTAAATTCGTTCCAATGAAACTTAATTTAATCCTATGATTTGTATGGGAAGTTTATATTAAGTAGGAATAATCATGTCAAATTTAAACCTCCATGGTTGTAAGGACTAAATTATTAGTAGGCATTTAAGACTATTGTTTACGTTCTTTTTTTTTATATCTTAATAAGATTATTAATATTTTTATAAACGAAACTTAAATATTAAGTTTCGTTTAAACACTGAAATATTAACCATTGAACGATAAGGACCTTTTAAGCTATTAGGAGAAAATTCGTAGTAATATCATTGGGTAATTGTATTTTATTATAATTGTATCATTGGTAATTGTTGGGAATGTACCCAACATATTGGCACGGGTTAAAATTTTTTGTAATCATATTATCAGCAAATTACGCAAATTTAAAAAAAAAAATTATTTTCAGATTCGGTATTTTCATTATTGTATTTTTTAAATATAAAAGTGATTTATAAAAAATTCACTTCAACTCTTACATGATAATATTAGTAAGTATTAATTGTTTTAAGAAATTCTATTTTTTTTTCGAATCTGTGGAAAGTAATATATTGGTTAGAAAATTATTTTTATTGTTTGTATTCGTATAATTCCAGTACTAAATCAACAATTTTCATTAAAAAAATATTAAATGATTCATCTCAGGTGAGTTATGAAATATATACATACATATATTATTTAAATAAAATGGTATCTTCTTCAAGATGAAAACAAAACTTGTTTAAAACATATCAAATAGTAGCGTTTGAAAAGACTTCGTTATACTTCTATTACGCCTGACTTCATTATACGCCTATTAAATAAATAAAATATATACATTTTTTTTTTTTTACAATTAGGGATTAATAATAATAATTATTAATAAATCAATATATTTAAATTAAAAAAAAAGTTAAAAAAGAAAGGAAATGAAGTCGGAGTCGAACCGATATGCCTTCCCCTTGTAATATACAAATATTTTATTAATTAAAATTTTATTGGGCTATAACTCTAGAACCAATGAAAAGAAATATAACTTATGGTTTAAAAACTCTCAATGATGGCTTATTTCTGCAATTAAGAAAAAAATCCAAAATCCAAAATGTTTTGGATTATGGGGTTTTTTTTTGACATTTCTGGTCAAGTCTATTGCAATCAAAAGGACAGGTGCTCAACTAGATGTTACACCAATCCTAAATCCAAAATTTCAACATTATACTGCTAATCGTTTTTTTTTTATAATTTTATCAAGCATGGCCCGATGGTACGATTATATAATGATAAATACTTAAATCCACTTGCCAACAACTTTATATTCAGTTCTAACGCTTTCGGAAATTAATTTTCCATCCTCAGGAACTTAACACTAAAATTTTTTAATATGTTTTAAAAAATAAAATTCGTTTAAATATTTTTTAGTTATATAACGGTGGTCGACATAAGTTTAAAATCCTGTCGACCTACGGCCTGTCTCATTGTAAATGTCTCCACCGTTATGATTACAATGACAGAAGACATTTATAATGACAGGCCGTAGGTCGACAAGATTTTATACTTATGACGACCACCGTTATATTTCTAAATAATATTTACATGAGTTTTATTTTTTTTTAAATATTAAAAAATTTTAGTGTTAAGTTCCTGAGAATGGAAAATTAATTTCCGAAAGCGCTAGAACTGAATATAAAATTGTTTGTAAGAGGAATTGAGTATTTATCATTATACAATCGTTTTTTTTTTATTTATGCAAAATACATAAGCACAGACTTCACGCCGAAACTAGTCAAAATAGCTTCAGGGCTGGTCAAAATGGATATTTTCTTTGAAATCTGAAAATCGAATTTTTTATTTACTTCTTTGTTAAAAAACATACATACAAACATATAATATATATTTTAATATTTCTAATTTATTTGAAATAATCATAAAAATAAAAGATATATTATTAAAAAAAAAAAGAAAAAAAGGAATATTATATAAAAAGAAAAGGATAAATTTTAGAACCATTTAATAAAATAATAAATGTGAAATTAAATTTAAGTAAATTAAAACAAAACATAAGCTGATTTGTTGAGAATTCTTAAACGAAATATTTAGAAACTGATAATGAAAAAAAGGAAATATTTTATATGTTCCAAATTGAATTAATAAAGTGTTTTGAAAATTGATTTTACAGTATTAAAAAAATTTTGAATTTCACTCATAAGATATCAAACTCATCACCCATGTTTTATGATTGGAACCATGTCTTGTGATTTAGTATGTGCCAATTAAAAATAAAAAATATTCTGAATATATTAAAACATAATTTAAATCATCTACAGCTTTTCAGTATAAACAATGCTACCATCAGAAATAATTTGAATCTCTGCTTTACGTTGTTTCCAAATTAAAATAATTTTTCTTTTGATAGATGTATTGAAAAATTTAATAAATATTAACTGTCATTTTTTTGATAACCAAATATCTTTATTTATTTATTTATTTTTTTCATAATCAGGTTTTTTGTTAAGTTTTAATATTCTACTGGTATTTATCATGCCTACTTTTATTACCGATACGAAGTACAGTTGTCTCCGCAGCTGCATAATGAATGCTACTTTTACTCATTTTTAAACAGTAATATTATTAAAATAATATATGTATACATTTTAAAATAAATTGTTTTAGTATAACAAAGATATTTCTGAAAACATTATTTAATAGGTGGGCTGTTGATTTCAGACCTGTAATTCTTAAAAAAATTACTATAACTGAACCCGTACTACTCCAAGTGTAATATGTAGTAAGTAAAATCCAATTAAAAATAATATTTCTTTCTTTACTTGTTCTGGTAATGTTATAAAACAGCTGTCACAACACTAACCAACATTTTTACAACCATTAACTCGCCGAATAGTTACACAATGGAAATAATAAAGATATATTTCAAGTTATTTATGTTAATCAAATTATCATAAAAGTACATTGTTCGACTTTCTTAAAGCTACTTATAGATTTTTATTCAACGTGAAAGAGATTACTAATCAAATTTACATTATCAATTAATATATTAAAAAATCTGATAAAAATTTATTTTTTTATCGAAATAAATAAATTCAACAACAGGATTATTTAAATAAATTAAATATTCTATTTGTAATTTTTTTTGTCGTTTAAAAAAATAAATTTATAAGTTAAGCTAGAAGTTTAAAAGAATAATTAGTACTTATCAAGTAATTAAAAGTTAATATAATAAATATATAATTGAATGTTTAAAGCTCTTCTCAGACTGTGAACCTTAACAGTACGTAGCTTATAACTGATACATATTATAAATATAAAAAATATTACTTTTTTTTTTATCAGATATACTGATAATAACTTTCTATTACTTTTTCTTTTTAACAAGTTTGGTATAACATTAGGATTGAAACAAACAAGTATAAGTTTTATCTCAAATAAAAATTAGTTCATTAAATTGATTAATAAATCTCTATTAATGATTTATCATGATTTTCTTAGTTTTTTTATAGCTTGTCACTGACAACACAATAGGTGGAATTTTTTGACCTATTTTTACCTGATAAATAACCCAAATCCAGAGTAGGCTTTTTGTAGAATAATACGGTAAGATATACTCATTGAATTGGTTCAACGATAAAGCCCAACTTACGAAACCGCAAAAACTCTAATAAATCAGTATTTCAAACCAGAATCTCAGAATCTAGTAGATGTATTTCTAAAACCCTGTGAATTTTTCGTGGAAGAAAAGGATAAAGATGAAAGCAAAAGGTTTTAGAGGAAACTCTACCTACCTCTACCTAGAGTGATATACCTACAAAAGAAAGTTGAAATAAGACCAACAAATATATTTAAGATTTTTTTAGGATCATCTTTGCGTAAAGGTTGTTTTTATTCATTACTTAAAGCGTTCATAGTGAGATCGAAGTATCTTTTCGATACTAACGGCAAATTACTGATAAATAATTTTTCGATGAGCTCAAATGTAAACTTTTTTCTTCCACATACTAAAGAGAACATTCATCTCCAAAATTCTAAAACGAATGATAAATTATCAACCGAAGAGCTTAATTGAATTATTTTATTTAAATGAAATATAATTAAAAATCAGGCATATGAAATTATATAAAACCATAATATAGACAGCATATGATATTATATAGTAAAATATTAAATATCTAATGCTATTTAATATTAAATAATAATGCTTTACTTCTTCCCCATTGTCTAAAAGTTTAACAGCTTGCGTGATCGTTAAATCTTATTTTGTTGCAAATCGATCGACTTCCTCTCTAACACACGGGTATCCTAAGTACTTTGAATTTCGTTGTTCCTTACGTACCATGGCGCCTGCGTAAAGAATCCCACAAATTTATTCCAAAGCCCTGAATAATTTCTATATTGAATATATTGAAATAAACTGGATGAAAACATTAAGCTCAAAATTTTTAATAAAACATTTTACTTAAAATGGTGAACATTTTAATTATTAAACAAATAACTATCAACAGACATTAAGAAAAAGTATAAACATAAACATATAATTAATTTAAAATAATGAAATAATAAAAATATTAACTGGTAAATAAAAGAGGCTTACAGCACAATATAAAACGATTGTCGTCATGTATTAGACTGTTATCGTTTCTGGAAGTTTTAAAATAAATCACAGATTTAGTCTAAAAACATTAAAACCATTTATACTTTCAATTCAGACTGTTTGTTTATATTAAGTCTTTTTATAATTATCGGTCAACTATTATCTCTTTTCATTTATGTTTTTATTTATACTATAAAGTTTTTTTCCGGTTTGGTGATGAAGATCGTCCAAAACTGGCGCTCACGACTTAGATCTGATAGAGCGGTAATTTGTACGTTTGTGTTTAGAGTTTTTCGAGATAGATCGATTTAACTAATAATAAGTGAATTTTGAGCGATATTTATGTTAAAATATTAAAATAAACATGTAAAAAATTTTATAAAAACTCAGTTTGTCAGCCTCAGCCTGCGCAAAAGCCAGATGGAAATATAAATTACGCATATCGTTGGAAATGGGAGGCTATGAGCCAGCACGGCGCGACGGCGCGAGCACCTCTACCGCTGCTTATTATGCCTTATGTCTCTTCTCATATTACAGACCAATATTGAACGAAATTGTCGTCGAATATTAGTCGAAATAAACATTATGTACCATTTAGTGTCTGTTTTATATTAAAATTTAATTTAGTACGCAGTCTATGTCTCGTTTTTATTTCAATCCAATACATTAAAAATGACTCGCTGACATTCAGACTGACCAATTTATCTGTAGAGTTGGCCAAATGAAGGAACTAAAATTCTCTATTAGAATCTTTCAGTTTAAAAAAAAAATGATGGTTCTCCCATTTACTTCTACAGATAGATGGTTTGTCTATAACTCGAAGAAACTTTATCAATGTGTTTAACGTTTCACGTTAAAAAAACGGCCGTGCGCTTCGACACAGCCACACTCGATTTTTTTTTTTTTAGAAAATAAATTTAAAAAAATTATTTTTATTACGTATTTGGTATTGAAAACCAGTTTGACATCCAGAAGCAAAAACTGTCAAAACCTACTTTAAAAAATAAGCTAAGCAAATATATTTGTTCCATAATTTCTAACATTTTTTCAGTCGATTTTTCGGAAAAAAAAATAATGAACATTCCTAATTAAAAATTAATAATAATAAATTAATGTCAGCTAATAAGGTTATAATTAATAGCATAAATTAATAGTTAAATCAGCTAACCAAATTCTTTAATGTAATTTTCCATAAACTAGGCTTAAAATTCCTTTTACAATAATTTAATTTATTAAAAACCTGATAAATTTTTTCTAAAAGTAAATCAAATCTTTAAAATTGGCATATTATTTGCATATTTAGGATGTTCAGCCAAAAACATTTATACACATATAAATTTTATCATTAGCATTATTGATGCAAATAATAGAACAATCTCTCTCTTTTCTCTCTCTTTTTCTGTTTAGCCTCTGGAAGGCTACCTCAAGGTATTGCTTCAGAGGATGAATGAGGATGATATGTATGAATGTGAATGAAGTGTAGTCTTATACAATCTAAGGTCGACCACTCCTGTAAAGTGTGGTTAATTGAAACCCAACCACCAAAGAACACAGTATCCACGATCTAGTATTAAAATCCATATAAAAGTTACTACCTTTGCTAGGATTTGAAACTTAAAACTCTCGACTTCGAAATTAGCTGATTTGCGTTCTATTAATATTTTCTTTAACGCACTTTTTCGAAAACTTTATTAATATATTCATAAAAAATGCATATATATTTTTTTATAGGAAAATGGAAAACAGCAATTAAAAAAATATAACAAAATTTTTCATTAAACAACAATATATTTTACTACTGCTAACTATTATTATTTATTTTAATTTCATAAATATCCGTACAGGATTGATCACATTTTATTAAATTGCGTAGCTTACATCATCGAAATTCTTGTGGGTAATAAAACTACTTCTCGTTATTTTTCATTTATCCGGAAAAGGAAGAATTTAAATGATTACGATTATCCAAATTTTTATTGTAATTAATGTTGAATATTTTAGGTAACATTAAGTTTTAAAAAAAATTATTTTAAATTACTTTACAAACTTTTTTTCTTCTTAATTATAAATGCAAGGCTATAAAATGCAATCGTAAAAAAAACTAGTTTTTGCTAAAAATGGACATCTTAAACGATTAGGCTATACGACTTTATCATTAAGATCGTACTAGGTGATTTATTTTATAAGGGTATCTTTATAAAAAAAAAAAAAAAATTGCTTTAGACTTTAAGTATTTTCTGTATGTAACTTCCTTTAGATAATTGTATTCATTTTATGTCAATTTTACAACTGTTTGTACTGAATAAAGTAAATCTCTCATTACAATTTAATTATTTATAAATATATTTAATTTTTTAGTAGAGTTATTTTCTATATTTTTATGTTTAAACAGTGAATTATTTATATTAAATTTTACTACTTGGATTTTATTTTTTTAATAATAATTTTATTAACTCTGAAAAATTTTCTGTTTTGCAATGTTAACCATTTATTAAATTAATATTCCTTTTATTTTTTATTGGTTTTCCATTCTCAATTTTCATTATGTATGTGTCTGTTATTATACAGTATTTTCTCTGTGATTATTTGGTTTTTCTTTTATATTTTTTATTTAAACGAAAGTATTTTTTCGTTTAATTAAACCTATAATTTCAATTTTTTTGCGACGAATGATAAATAGAAGTTATACGAGATTATAGTGCTTGATTTTATATTCTTTATTATAAAATTCGATGTATACTTATTATTTATACTCATTAATCTTTTATTCCAATAAATGTAATTTCTTTATGTATATAAAATTTGTACAAATAAATAAAATACTTCTTGATAATGGTAACTACAAGATGAACCTGAATTGAAGAAGGAAAATTAAAACGCTCTTTTATCAGCGATTGTAAGTACAATTTAATACAAAATTATTTAATAACATAATTTTGTACGTAAATACAGCCTACAAAAGATTTTTTTTAAATTATTTCACTAGTTTTAGGAATATTGTAGATTTGAAATAAGTTTCGTGTAACTATCATGATAAAAAACACATAAATTTATATAGTTAAACTGACACATATATTCTAAAAATATCGATCAACGTTTCCAAATATTTTTTTAAAAATTAAAAGAAAGTATATATATTTTTCTAAGCTAACAAAATTCACTTCTTAAACTTTTAGGTCTAAGCATGAAAATATGCTAACATTTATCGAAGTATTTTCCAGGAATGTTGTAAATTTATTCTGCAATACTAATTATTATAGATTCTACTAAAATTGTTAATTATGTTTTAACGAAAAACGATTTCAAAATAAAAATAGCAACACTTTAAATAGTATTACCAGTATAGTTGTGTTTTTTTTTAGAGAATTTAATCCTGATAAGTCGGAATAAATGAGTTTGTACTACGTACAATTTTTATTCAACTGTTTTTATTAAATTCATAATTTAAGTTTACAAATAATTTTTTTTTTTTTTTTGCTTAGGTTGTCACTTAACTTTAAAATAATAATTATCTCAATGAACAAAAATAAAAATAACAAAAGAATTAACATTAATTTAAATCAGAATTTTCAAATATCACAATTATAATATAGATAGTTAACATTTTTTTAACTGTTAATTGTTATCAAAAAATATGGTTGTAAATTTGTATCCTGGATATTTTCTGAAGGTGGTTAAGTTATTTAACAAACCCAGTAGATCTGTAACAAGTGAATTAAGTAAGTGTTGTTAAATATTGAACTGAAAATAAAAAACAAACAAAAAACTTATTATCATTTATATTTGTATACAAAAACTCAGCAAGGTTGAAGTTATTAGAATAGCTTGACTATTGACTGTTCTTTTTAAATCATGTAAACAACTATTACTATTAATGCAAGAAAAAAAAAATCCAGTCTAGTCTAACAGACTGTCAACTTTTCAAATATTTTGTATATGACCTCGGTCAACTGGTATAATGTAGGCTGGTCCATTCATGGATAATCCAATAAAAGTAACAAATTCATTATAACTAATCATTAGGATAAGCCAATTAATCCTGTTTTTGCTAATGAATCATTTTAACGTCAAAATTTAACTTCTTTATTTTGCTCTAGATTAAATTAAATATGAAAGAAATTTCAAATATTTTTTAATATAAATTATATAATTTTAATTTAATTTAATATAAATATATATAATTTGTAAGAGCCAGTTCTATTCTACTTTAAATTTCTACTTGCATTCCGCATTCATCGGATACGAAAAAGAGTTAACGGACAACATCAGTAAGCAGGCAATACATTTAAAAATGCGCCCATTTTTGAATAGCATAAACTAATCTAAAAATTTTTTTTAAGTCGCTCTCAATACAGCCGATATATTCAGAAACTTAATAAGAGGTATTAAACTATTCACCTAAACTATTTACCTATTCAGGTATTAAACATCAAAACATACGTAAATTTTGTACCGATACTTATTCTCTGTCTTTTAAATCACTTCTTTCCAGCTGAAAATGTTTTAATATACTTCAGTATTTCGTAAAAAAATTGTTTTATATTATTGGAATTCTTAACGTAAATGTATCAGTTATTTTGATCCCATCGTGTGTTTTTCTTACCGGTTCTAATGCGCAGTCCAACCAAAGTAAAAAAGCCCACTGGGCTGGTCTAGCGGATAACGCAACATCGCAAATCGTCTGATTTCGAAGTTGAGAGTTCTAAGGTTCAAATCCTAGTAAAGGCAGTTACTTTTATACGGATTTGAATACATTTTTCTGTTTTACCTCCGAAACCACCATTAGGTATATCTTCAGAGGATGAGATGAATGAACTGTAACGTGTGTGAAAATGCCATGTCTGACCGGGATTTGTACCCGTGACCTCCGGATGAAAGGCCAAGACGCTACCACTCGCGCCACGGAGGCCGGCACGGATTTGAATACTAGATCGTGGATACCGTTCTTCTTTGGTGGTTGGGTTTCAATTAACCACACTTCTTGGGAGTGGTCGGGACCTGAGATTATACATGACTTCATATTTCATTCACATTCATACATATCATCCTCATTCATCCTCTGACGTAATACCTTAAGGCAGTTCCGGAGGCATTACTTCTACTATTTTTATATTTTTACTCGTATAATGTAATAATTCTTATATAAACTATTGTATTAAAAATTCATAGCATAAATAATTAAATGAATCGATTAACACAAATTAATTACATAGTTTAATAACGATCTTGCCAAACAAATTAAAAAAATATATGAATAGTAGGTTATCGGTTCTCTTTCATCAAGAAATTGTATCTCTCGCTACTGAAGTCGTAAAAACAGTCATAAAAGCAGTAATTAAACTAAATCTCTTTCTTCCTTTCTTTTGTCTATGAATGTTTGTTTAAATAAGTACAGGTAAAAAAAAATTATGTGTGTAATTAAATACTTTATTTGGTTTTTAAACATTACGTAGATAAAAAAATAATAAAATTTAATAGCCTATATTTTAATTACGTTGATACATTTTTATTTACCATCAACGTGTTTTTCTTTGTTTTTTATTATTTTTTTTTTTATAAGAAAATAATAATAATAGTAGATTAATGAATATTTATTGAACAAATATAGAACTTTTGGCAGAAGTAAAATTTTTTTTTTTTTTACATATATATATATATATATATATATTTTGTTTAGATTTTTCTTCTGACGTTACAGGATTATAAAAAAACAGACTGTTTGAAATCTTCTTGTTTCCTAAATATTTTTCACCACCGTCACAATTAATAAATGACGTAAGTTGTCGATGAACTATATTAATAGTAAAGGCATATAAATTTAATTATTGAAAAAAGTGAGAAACAAGTAAAAATATATATATATATATATATGTGTGTGTGTGTGTGTGTGTTGAGAATATTCTTAAAACTCTTAAGTATATTAAATAGAAAAAAATGTTAATTTGAAATTGTAATATTAGCGATTTAACCTTGCTGTTAAACTCTCGGTTAAATAGTTTGTAGTTGGTAATTCCACACAATTTAAACACATCATACAATTTCGGGCTACGAGATATCCCTTAAAAAAAA
>JAAAKQ030473818.1:0-20137 GCA_010016005.3 Zanna intricata | reverse complement strand
ATTCCCAAATGAAATGCGGTGAAAATATTTTCCAATTAATAGTGCGTAGGGTTGGGGGTTGGGGTAGTGTTAGGGTTTTATATATATATATATATATATATAATGTTATACAACTGATCCTGATTTATTAAAAACAATATTATTTATAGTAATATTTAAGAATAGTATACGGAGTTTTCCCGATAATACTGTTTCTAATTTGAATATAATTGAAACGATCCAAAAAATCTATATTAATCTATCTACTTATTAAAATATATGACAGGTTAAGTTTTTGTATTAAAATAAATAGCCAGTTGCGGGACTGGCCAACAGCTGTGAAAGCTTAAAACAATGAGTACCATTGGTTAATAATTAAATTTGATTCTATTGCTGATTCTAATGTACGTGGTTAATCATTTAAAAGAACTTCTATTTATTTATATTTTATTTATCTTATCTTTATATATATTTTTTTTAACTCTCGAGTTGCGTATACCATGAGTTTATATAATACACATATATGCATAAATTCTTGCTCTATGTCATTCACTTCTATATATGTGTTTAGCGTCTCGTGACGATTTTTAATTACGAGTTAGCTATATTTTCTCCATGAAAAAGTCTAACATCATAAAAGTATCCGGCACAACGCGTTCAAAAACGTTTTCACTTCAAAAAACTTATCATTGTCGAAGAACTATTATAAAAAAAAGCCGTATTAAATTCTATTTAGGCATTATTCTAAAATTAAATCTTCGATTCACAAGGAATATGAGGAGCGCTTAATGATTTTTAACCACAGTATAAAAAATAATAATTTTTTTTATATAGTATTGAAGTAGTTATTAAAAACATTTTTATTATAAAGTTTTACTACCTTTTATCATAAAAAAGAATTATTGTATAACCAAAATTTATTCTCCATAGGTATTTAGTTACAGTCTAGTAATTCAACTAGAGAGAATCTATAAATAAAAAAAATCTGTTAAAATTTTACGTTCGAAATTATAATTCTTATCAAGATTTAAATTCTTTTTTTTATAGTACGAAAAAAATTAGTATCCTAGATCCAGCCACATCGAATGAACTTCCATTTTCTGTTATAAAAGACGGACATAAGAACCCAAAAACACATTATTAGTGTAAAAAAAAAGAAAACTACAAAGACTGTAAATTAAGTTTTGTCATAACAGATTTTTGCGATTTAAAGATAATATTATGCGATTTCAGACTGCGGTTGCAGATTACCGGTACTTCTTATTGTTTTTGTTATATATATATATATATATATATATACATTTTGAGCGGTTTTTACCTACTTTTTGAAGAAAAGTAAGGAATTACTTTTGGTCGCATAGTGAGATTGAAAAAGGGGTGAAAATGAATTTTCTTTACGTTCACTTAAATTTGGGTTCCTTATACTAGTATATTATATATATATATAATTGTTTGACTCAAAAATAGTGGGTCAATTTTATTGAAATTAGGATATGCTGTACTAGTGTGTCTGAAGTTATGTGTGTGAAAATTCGATGACGATTAGTCGAGTCGTTGTTGAGTTACACTCAATTAAAGTTGACAGCTCACAATATAACCTTAATTTGAGGTTGTTGTCTCTGTAGCGATGTATTTTTCATACTCACTTATGAAGTCACAGGGTGTGACAGTTGAAACTTGATGGTTATGCATAGGGTCTACTCTTCAATCGAATACATGTTGCGTTGTACTTTGAAAATCAGAACGTTTCTGACTATGAAATTGTTAAGGCGTCGGAAACGAAAAATAGGTCTGATCTTCTCCACTATAAGACTATAAGACCTAAGATAGTATAATATAGTATATTATATAGTAAATTTTATGCAAAATATCTAAGTTTATAAAATGTTCCATTGAAAATTGTTATTTTTTTTGCTTTTTTGTCTAAAGCGTAGTCTAATTTTATCTTTTTTTAAATTTAACAATGAATAAAAGGTAAATAAAATTAAAAGTAAAAAGATTTCTTCCTCAGAATTGCGCAAGAAGACCGACTTTTCTTATTTTATTTAATATTTCTTATATACTATTTTTTGTAATATTATTCAATATAATTTTTTTCATTTATGGAATGAATTATTTTCTACTACTAGAGTAGTTTTCCATTTAAATTCATATTTATATAAAACATAAATGAGAAAGATAAAAGAGGAGTCATTTTCTATTTTCTTATTTAATATTAAAATATACTTTCTGTCTATAAGAACAAAATGTCTGTTCTGTTATAATAAAAGTATGATGAATTAATTAAAAAAACAAGTAGACCCTGCACATAAACATTAATTTTAAACTCTCTCATCACTATGACTCACTGTATAAGCATGTATGAAAAAATATATCAATACAAAATCAGCATAACCTCAAATCGAGGTTGTCGACTTTAAATTAAACGTAACTAAAGAACAACTTAATGAATATTCATAAAATTTTCAAGTGCAAAACTTCAGATACACTACTACAGTACATCCAAAGCATAGTGAAATCGATCCTGTAGTTTTGGAGATTTTTGAGCCACAAATCTGATGAATAGGCCTATATTAAGGATGTTTATAAAAAACCGGTTCAAGAAGTAAAGGGATGTTTCCCCATATCAAAATAAAGAAAAAGCTTTATTATCAACGTATGCCCAGAAACGGCTAGATTACCGGCAAACAGTAATTCTGTATTTTTAACATAAAGAGTTATCAGAAATGGTTAATCCTAACGAGCTGAAATTGTAAACCTAGAGATTTACTTGTATAAGAATAGTGAACCTGATCTCTCAATCCATTTCAAAATGGCGGCCATATAAAATGTTTAATTCTTAACATCTTTATAATTGCTGGTTTATTTAAATTTTGTTATTACAAAAAATGTTAAGCGTTTTATTACAAAGAAAATGACACCTTTTTTAATCCAAATTCTTTCAAAAATAACAAATTTATAGCAGTAAATTCATCAAGTGAGTCAATCACGATTAAAAAATATTTTGTTATTTTAGTAATTAGCATTTAGTTTTGCTATTGAGTAACTGAATACATTGATCTGTGCTGTACGAGTTAGTTAATTATTTTTTATCATTATCTTATTCACCACGGCAGGTAATGCAAATCATATTTATACTAACTTAGAAATAGGTGATATGCATTAAACCTACGGTCTCGAACGTTGCGAGACCACAAAAATATTTGTTTGCTGTAAATATATGGACTGAAATTTAAGGTGACTACGTACTTGTCTATTTTTTTCTGAAACGCTCAATTATGAAAGATATTTATATTTGTTGTCGGCTAATCATCCATTTTTATTTGAAGATTCGCCACTAAACGCACGCAACAAAATGGAGTTCTTGCTGGATGGGGGATCGGGCCCATTACAGATTACAAGTTCGAGGTAACCTAAATGAAGCATATCCAAAAAGATGGATTGGTCGATTAAGATGGATTGGTCGAGGAGGCCCAGTAGCAAGGCCTGCAAAGTCTTCCGATCTAAATTCTCTTAACATTCTTTTCTAGGGTCATTTAAAGACAAACAGGTTTTCAACAGATATTCGAAACCCCTGTATATACCATAGAAAAATGGTCCAAAGAATTCTAAATTGAATTGAGAGGATTCGTCAGATACCTGGTATCTTCGAAGGAGTTGGGCAGTCGATGAAAAAACGCCTGGAAACGTGTATTTTGAATTTTCCCAGCTACTATAGATTCTTTTATTAATGTTTTATCATTTGATAGAAAATGTACTATTCTTAATAAATTTTAATTGAAAAAGAAAAAAGTTTGTTTATTAACCAGTAACTATTCATTAAACGAAAAACCGTGTAATGAAAATTATTTTTCAATATTATTTTGTATTATGATATTACAGTATTTTCAACATTATTAGATTTTTGTAATTTATTGCATGATAATATTAATAAATTATTTCAGTCGACATCATGTCGAGTTATTTTATTTTATCGAGGAAATGAAAACTGTTTTTTTTTTGTGTGTCACTTAAAGAATCTGTATTAGAAAAAAGTTATTTATGAACGTATTTAAATAAATAAGACGTAATTTTCTTTGTCATAAAACGTTTAACATTTTTTTGTAAATATATCATTTAAATAAACCGGCGGTTTCAAAGATATTAAGATTTAAAAAAGTTACATGGCGCCATTTTAAAATGGATTGAGAGATAAATTTTGCTAATGTTATACTACTAATCCTCTAGATATCCTAGCGATATACGAAGTATAATACAGTTAACCATTCCTGAGATAAAATTTTTATGTTAAAAATATAGAATGGTGGGTAGCCGGGTAAACTATGCGTTTCCGAACATATTGATGTAGGGGACCATCCCCTGAATTCTTGAAATGGTCTTCATCAACAACCTGTATAACGAAATTATGTTTAAAATGAATTTTATTTTCGTACTCATACATCAAAACGCAAAAAAAATTTAATTTTACCCCAGGATCATATAGAGAGATCTCTAAAAAGGTTAGTTTTGTAAAATAAATCACAAATGAACTGTGTAAAAGTGTTGGAAGTTATAGGAAAGTTTTGAAGAAAAACACATAAAATTCGCATGGTTAGAGAAGGATAATTTATTTAATGAAAAGTAATGAAATTAAAAACAAGACGATGTTCATCTAACAGGTTATTGACCAGTAAAAATCATGTGCATTTCAAAACAATAAACTTTATTTCTTGAAACAAAGTTTCTCACTTGAAATAAAATAACATCACATAGTGAAGTTATTTATTTCGAAATATATTTTGAAATTAAGAAAACTTTTTTTTTTTTTTTATTTAATTTAGCAAAATAACAAAAACATTTGGTGCGTTGGACCAGAAATAAAACATGTACCCTACTATGAGTGCCATTACGTACCAAAAGTTAGCTCTTTGTATTACTCCCGTTTTGTATTGTATTTTAATACATTGAAGGATTGATGAATTTTAAGGAAGGATTGTTTTTCTATTAACATTTTTTTTAAGCGATAATCTATCCTTAGCAAGTCAGAATGTATTAGAAGAACAGAAAGAATTTTAAATGAGAATAAAAGTAATTTTTTTTTTTATATTTCTACCCATGTTAAAATGTATGTGTACAGAATAACAAGAAAGAAACATTGATGAGAATTACTAATGACAAAATTATTTTGGTGAATGAAAGAGAAAGAGAAAGCGGAGTAAAAGAGATATGAAATCAAAAGTATACAAGTCGATGACCAGAGTTGTTAAAAGGAAATAATATTAAAAAAATATTTCTTAGATATTAAATATTTCCTAGATGACTTTTTCATTATTTACATTTTCGATTTTTATTTTTATGAAATATTTATGATAAAACTAAAGATCAGAGTAAAATTTCTTCCTAGAATTAATATTATATTTTTACGAAACAAAAATGGTTTTAATTTCATATACAAATTAATCTAAGAGAAAAAATCCTACTAATGTGGGTTGTTTCTGATGCACGGCTTACATACATAAATTAATTAAAAATATTTATCACTTTATTTAAATATAATTTTTTTCTTTTATTTAATTCAATTATTCTAACTAAAGCGCACACTTATACCTTATAGTGTAGCAGCAGTGTAGTAACACTGTTTCCGTTAAGTGAGCGGAAGCCCCCTGGTTTACCATCGAAGAATTGAAATGGGCCGTGTCATGATCAAAAAGAGCCCCGGCCGGGACGGGGTACAAGGAGCCTTGCTCAAGGGTCTTGCGGTTGATGACCCATGGGTTATTTTGGAAGTTTTGAACGGAACATTGATTATTGTAACTTTCCCACCAATTGGAAGACTGGGAAATTAATATTCCGATCAAAATTAAAAATATACATTTTTAACAAAATTTTTTAAAATGGTCTTTAGTTTTAAAGAAATAATATTACAATAAATTTTATTATAATTCACCCTTACCACGAACCTTTTATTGATTGTACATTTTTTCAGAGGAATATTTTTTACATTTTGTCTCGTTTTTACGTTGTAAACGTAGAAAGATCAAATATTTTCTTGGGAGGTGATTTTTGGGGGAGAAGAAATAAATAAAAAATACTGATTTTTTTTTTTTAAACTTTTTTTATATATTTTATAATTTTTCCACTATATAAGAATAAATAACCAATCCCAGGAAAGTATAGCCGCTTTGTTGTCAGCTTTTTTATAGTGATGCAGGTTTCTCATCATTTAGTATCTTATAAAATCCGATCTTTTAACTTCAGCATAGTTTGTTTTCAATTTAAAAAATGAAGAAAACCGTTTAAAAAATTTACAAAACAAAAAATAAATGAAACACTTTTCTAGTCTTCAACCGTTGTCAAAAGAATAATGTAATGGAGCATTTAGTTTTTAGTTTCAAGCGGACCTAAAAATATGAAACTTACAGAGATAGAATGGAGATAATTTATTTGTTCTTTTTTTAAATCGCATTTTACTTGTTATTTTATTTTTTTGTTTGGTCCATATTTTGATATTTATTTCATTTATCAGAAAAATCTTTTTCTTTTAATTATACTCGTTTAGAATTCTGCTAATTTAATTTCATATTCATAATTTTATTAATCTAAGTCAATAACTGAATTATCTGTAAAATAAGTAATAAGCACTGCATATTAACAGAACCCTTTCTACTGTGATAAATTCTTTTTATCTTTCACAATTGTTAATTTATAGACCTAGTTATGACCTAATTACTTTATTGTAAATGAGGATAAATTGAAGATGTAACTAATAAATTCCTTATTAAATTGATATTATAAGGAAGGGTATTGAAATAACGCAATTCTATTGAAATTATTCATGTGGAAATTCATAAGATGAATTTCTTTGTTAGCTTTTAATCGACTCTCATTGAAAACGATATTGGAAGTCGTTTAGCAGAAAATTCTGAAATACCTGCCAAGAAGTGAAATTATATAAAGAAAGTAAAGCTCATGTAGTTAATACCACCTTTTATAAGCCTTTCTTTCTTTTAAATGTCTTCCACTCAAGTATCCGAAAAAACCCCACTCTTAGATTTCAATTGAAATCATTAACTAGGTATTCATTTTGTGTAGTTTATTACTGCTTTTTTATTGTTAGTTTTATAAATCGTTCGTTTATCCTTTTCTTATTTATTCTTTTTAATGTTTTTGTGTTAAGTAAGAATATTATTTAAAAAATGGTAAAAAATTTACCATAATGCTCTTTGATAAATTCAGCCTCTCTCTATTTATCTGTTTAGCCTCCGGAACTACCTTAAGGTATTACTTAAGAGGATGATGTGTATGAATGTGAATGAAGTGTAGTCTTATAAAATCTCAGGTTGACCACGCCTGAGAAGTGTGGTTAATTGAAACCCAACCACCAAAGAATACCGGTATCCACGATCCATGATAAATTCAGCCTGATATTTATTAGTTGTTCATAGTTGTGATCAATACATTATAATCTTTCCTGTAGTATGCAGACTATTTACTTGGATACATTGATGATTTTATTTCTATTATAAGTAAATTTTTTTTAAAGGTAAAATTTTTAAATCAATCAAAATATAAAACATTACAGTAAATAAAAATGAAATTAAAAAAAAAAAACAACTTTCCAAAAATTATATATTTTTCTGAAATATATAAATTAATCAACATCATTTGTATGAATTTTATCAGATTTCTTTAACAAATCAAGGTAAAGGAGAAATAAGACAAGAGCAAAGCACTATTGTAAATTATGGGCTCAAATAATCGTAATATACAAAGCTTTTACCATTTAAGTACTGGTATATATAACGCGAATTGAAGTAGCACATATATCTATTTCTTGTAGAAAAGCAATTTCCCTCCACATAAAGGAAACAAGACATAGTTATTCATAGCGAATATCCTATCATAATATTAGGCACATACAAACTACTCCTGTTGCAGTGCCGACATAAGCAATGTTATATCATTCACCCTATACAGCAATTTAACTTTGTGTTATTAGTGCAATGGAACTAAATTATTATTAGACAATTTCGTATGTATGTGGATAAATCTATAGTACGTATTACGCTTTCAAAATATTTATTTTTATTAAAATTTATTATTATATTGGTTTAAATGTTGATAAACACAATCATATTTGTAACAAATATATTTTCGTAGATAGAATAAAAAAAATATTTTAAGTTCAAATAAAAATTATACAGAATGAAAATCGTTAATTTATATAGTGTATGTCACGAGATTCTTCCAGAAGTTTCTTTATATTTTTGAATCTGGGGGTTGTAGAAAAATATTTTACACAGAACAATAATACATTCTCGAGAGGAATTGAGATGAAAAAAAAACTAAGACGGCTTCCAAAGAAATTTTTTTGGACTACTGAAAAAAGAACCCTCGACACGTTCAACATTTTCTTTAGACGCATGTGGTCGTTCCGTATTCTTCCCTTTACATAGACATCCGGTCTTTCCAAAAAGATTATGCCATCGACGAATGGTATTGTCATATAGAAGTTGACAATTAACCTTCTATAGAACGCATATTGAACTAGATTCTCATTTAGCAAACCAAGACACAATGATGGTACACAAAGATGGTGTTCAGGAGTCACCATCTTTACTTGTTGTTCTGTCAAGCGGATAGATAGGAAATCAATAGGTCATGCCCACAACTAAAACTTGGAAAACTATTCTTCTTGCTCTTTGATTCTAACCTTGAATCAACCCCCTCAATGCTTCATCCAAGTGATATAAAAAATTAAAGCTCGATTTTTTTTGGTACTTCCGGTATTTCGGCATTACTATTATTAATTTTACTAATATTATATGAGTAACATTTTACTGAATTGTTTACTGTATCCTTTAATATTAATTTTCTTCCTTTCAGATAATCATTTTTTTTTCAAATTACGACTTAACTTTTTTGATAGGCAGAACGTTTTCTTATTATTGACATAAAGTAATATTTTAAATTAGGTTAAATAATTTTTAAAATTTAACTGGCAAAAGTTTCTCTTATATTCACCAAATTATGGGGATAGAATTACTAACTCATTTTATTTATCCACTTCACTATCTATCCTTTTATAGGTAAATTCCTTCCTTTATAAAACAACTAGCCGGTTAGGGTCTCGCTTCGCTCATCCTTCCCGTCTAGTCAGAGGGTTCCATTGCGTTTATTATACTCATAAATGTGAGAATAATACATAAAATAAGAATAAAAAGTTTTTCCAATTTATCAGACTACCATCATTGTATTGTAATTTCTTCAGAGAAACAATTTTGTCAACACAGCAAACTTTTAGTGAACTAAAGTACGCCGGTTTGGTTTAGCCGCAACTGCGTACACAATCGCAGCTTTAAAGTTATTTTTATCAATAATCGGAACCGATATTGAAAAAGGCCTTTACAAGACTTTTTTTTAAAAAAATGCAATTTAAAATATTGCAAGTGATCTTCAAATTGAATTTGACCAACAGTTAAATTATAGTAAAGTTAAACATCGGCAAGAAACATCATACCGGTTTTTAACGCAAGCCACTTAAAACGGTCATCATTTTGAATGTTTGAACGATTTTCTAATGCCAGTTTTTCTACATTTTTACAGGTAAAACAAGCTATGTTCATGTATAATTTTGGCTCAATCGGTAGAGTAGATTTTTTGGTAAGAGTAACACAATTGCAGAAACTACTAAATTTGTGATATATATGTATCAGATTTTTTTACTCTCCAAATTTTCTTCAAAATTATTTTTATTTATGATTGTTAAACAAACATATTTTAAATTACTGGATATGTATAATTTTAATAAAAATTCTTACGAATCTAGTATTTTTATTTTTTACTTCAAAAGACAAATTGATTAGATTAATCTGTACTTTATCTAGGAAATGATTATTATATATGTTTTCATAACATCTAATACTGTAGGAAGTGGTTGCTGGTTATTTTAAAAGAAATATTTAAAAGTAAAATATAATAATTAACTTAGAATTATTCTTTGTGTTTCCTTGATTATAATATTTTATTCCATCGTAAAATATTTATAAGATATACATTTTTTTGAAATACACTATATATGTATTAAAAGGTGCAATAAAAGGTGAATAAAGGAGACAAGAATAGCAGGATCTCCTCTTTGAATTTTATATACGAAACTAATACTAAAAGAGAAAGTGAAACCAAAAATTATGATTGATTAATCACATCTTTTTGAAAATAAAAATTAAAAGCATTGTAAAAGAAATAAAATTGAAATTATACTAAATTATACATGGAAAAACACAACAAAATAATAAGTTTATTTTTCTTATTTTTTTTTTTTTTTAGTGAAAATATTCCTTCAAAATAAAAATAAAACAAGGGAAAAAAAACATCAAATTTAACTAAATACAAATCAAAAGAGTTTTCAAATAGAAAATAAGTATTTTGATATTAAATACAAATTTAAAAATTAGAATTTTTAAAACAAATATGTGAAAAGAAGAAGTGATGTATTGACAAAAAAAAAAAATGCAAGAAAATAAAGAATAAAAACACTTTAATATCGAGAATGTTTAAAACTAGATAGAGTGATAAAATTTGGAATAAAGGTTTAATATGACTAACTAGAGAGCTGAATTTAATGGTGAAATGTTTCCTTTATGAAGTAGAATAGTGAGGAACACTATAACAGCCGTTATATTCCTTCTGCAACAAATATAAAAGCATTGCAGTATGTCAACGACTAGAATCTTTAAAATAGATTGTTTTAGATAAAGGATTTATAAAAACAAGTTTGATAAAAAGTTAGATAAAATCAAAAAGTAATGAATGGAAAATGTTCATTCTTAAAAAATTATTACTTTTTTTAATAACATTATTTCTTTAAGGATATTGATAAATCTTTCGTAATTATGAGTAAAAGCTTATTTATCCAAAAACTATAATTTTTAGAATCAATAAAAGATATTTCTTGATTAGTTACCAATTAAACCAGTTCGATGTACTATTAGTTTTTATATTTATGATATGAATTTTATCTATCAGTGCAAAATGATATTAAGTTCCATTGTGGTGATTATGTAAATGATAGCTATCTATAGGAACAGATGAATACAGTGAACACTATGTAGACTTAGGTGTTGGCGTTAATGCGCGCGCACACACACACACACACACACACACACACACACACACACACACACAAACTCATACATACACACATGATTGATATGGTCGATATGTGTATAATATACATGGTTGAATGAGTAAAGTTCTATCTCATTATTGGTTTTTCTATCCTTTATTTCTTACGTTTTTTACATTTTTATGTCTCCTTTCATGTCACTAGGGGTTTATAAATCATATCTGAATCGTTAAACTCTGTGAGAGATTACGAATGCTAGATATTAATCTCGTTATAAAAATGGAATAAAAAAAGGCCCATCATTTAATTTATGAAATTATATAATGCGTTGACTGTTTTACAGTTATTAATGAAAGAAATTAATTACTTTTTCATAATTATTATCGATTTAAAGTTTTTTTTTAAATGAGAATCTCTTTTTTTAACATAATACTAAACTGACAAAATGTGTTAATTTATTTTTGGAATAATAAAAATAATTTTTGTTTCTTTAAACTTCTGACCAGTCCAATATTTATACATTATTTCCAAAATAACAGCTAGCTCCAGACGGCCACATCTTTGCATAGCAATATTGGCTGAAGAAATGTTTTGATCGCGTTTATTTTGGAGGTAGGTATTCTAAGTAGACGCTGAATTTATAGTTTGAATAGGAATAACTACATATGGAACAAATCTTAATCCTCTTTCGTACTTTATAGTGATTAGTGTACTGCAGAAATCAACTTATAAATTATCTATTTGACAACTGATCTTTTATATATGAGGTTTTCTATTACTTAATAGTACGCTTTTAAATGTAAATATGCATATGCGGTGTTGATATAAGGTAACAGAGAATAGTCATAGCATAATAAATCCTTGAAGAAAATTTTTTAGGTTACTTATTTTTTTCATATATTACTGTATTCTTGTTTCACAGGGAAAACTTGTATCTCTACGTCCCACCTTTCTCTTTCAATCCTTGCATCCATTCTTTGCACTGCTATTGGTAAGACTTTTGAATCTAGGCAATTGTTTAGTTTCATACAAGATTAAGACAGAATCTTCTTGTTCACGATCAACTCTTCTGTTATTAAATGAAGTCCAACCCATACCTGCATGATAAGTATATAATATTCACAACAAATATAATACAATAATTAAATAGCTGTAGTGGGAATATATTTATCTTTTTTTTTATTATTCCTCGGAAATCATTGGTAGTGCTATGTTAAGTAGTTATGAAACCCTTAGTTTTAAAATGTAAATTATATTACAAAAAAAGGATTTTTTTTTTTAATTTCTAGAAGTTTTTAAAATTATACGTAAACGACCGTATGGTAATGTGCTAAACAAAATTTTCAAATTTTCAAGATGTAATAGGTCTTTTATGCAAAAATTAATAATGGTAACACTACTCCCAGTTAATTTTCCGTTTCATGATATTTAAAAATAACTTTTTCCGGCATTTTATCTTTTTTAAGTATTCCTAAATATTTTTTTTTAGTATTTTTTTTATTGATTGAGAAAAGAAAAAAAAATTAGAAATTCTTTTTTTAACTATAATTTTTTTTTTGGCTTTCTGAATAAAAAACATACGTAAGTTAAAAAAATCTGTAATTTTAAGATTATATGTAAATGGCCCTATGGTGTTGTGCTAAACAGAATTTTCAAGATGTAATAGGTTTTGTAGGTCCTTAAAATATTATTTCTTCTTGAAATGTGTAAATAAAAATTTATTAAATTAGATACTAAATTTAATTTTACATGGGTATTATTAATATCCTATCCCGAATAATACTGAGTAGTTTAAATAGTAACATATGAATGTTTAATTAACATAATGACATGTATAATAAATTTCAAAAGTTTCATTTGAATAACAACAGAAAACAATTAACAAACTAGGATAACTATAGTAACATACAACTGTAAAATATCTCTTATACAAGAAGACTGTTATGGAATTTAATTTAACGGTTATATGAACTATTCTGTAATATAAATTTCTTCTATTCCATTTATCAATGTAACAAAATAACCTTTAGAGAAAATCATTTTTTTTGGCAATATCTGACAGTTGATAAATTACATAATATTTTATTTGAACTATATAATTTAACAAATAAACCATTACGACTATCCAAATAATCAATTATTAAATAAGAATTAAATTAAATTGACCTTATACATAATGAATTATATTAATATCCGTCGAACTATGAACAACACCTATTATATCAACTGTCTCCTCCTAATGTTAGTAGGATGACATAAATTAAATCACCTCTACAGATAATAATTAATCTGTAACATTTGTAATTATAGGTTAGGTTATCTCTCGTATAGGTACCTATAAGGCTTTTAATAATTCAGGTAATTTAAATCGCATATTATCATTGCCATAAGCCAAAAATATTTTATTACTCCTAAACAATGCCCAAAAAATTTAGTATATATTTATTATAAGTGGTTTTTGTCACTTTCATTTCTTTCTTTTTCCCTTATCCAGTATTCTGGACCGTCGAAGGATATCCATTTGTTATAAGTAAAACTGTGGAGGTGAATTATCCTCTTATTACCTTCCTTTTCTACAACCAATTTTCCTACGACTTTCTGTTGATTTTTATCAGTTTATTTCCGAATTCAACTTTTTAATGTTGTTCTTTCTTTTCTCAAACTATTAACATCTTGCGGTCAATACCGTGAAAACAGGTTTAACATTTCCTCTTTAAGTTGTCAAATATATTGCTTCGAAATTTCAAATCTACGGTTTATACCGTCCTCTGTTTGATTTTAAATCTCAATATCTCTTTATTCTAAATAATCAAATTCGGTGAAAGCTTATATATTGTAGGGGGAATTTAGTATATTAAGTTTTTATAAAAGTCTGATAAAGGTATTTGAAACAGTGCTTTATCTTAAAGATAGTTACGTTATGAAAACTTTTGTTGTTAAAAGTTTTATTTGTCAAAAAAATGTATCATCAAAAATAGCTTACCATTAGAAATAATAATACCCAAAATATTTACAAAAAAATTACCTCCACTATGAAAAAAAAAAAAAATAGTAGTATTATACATTTTTCATATATTTTTTTTTTTTTTTTTTTAATATTTCACCCTTTTTTATTTATTTTTAAATTTCAGCTTTTTGACGTAATTTTTTTTACTATTTATTTTTCAAATTGGGCATTATTAGGGTGGAAACAGTTTTTAACTTTATTACCAAGCACTTCAGCCTAGTATTGAATTTGTGCTAATTTTTACAAATTTATATTTATTTAACAAAGTTTTCTAGAATATATAACATCATAATATTCTGATTTTAACCTGAAAATTAAGATCCTTATTGCACAATTCACTGATAATTTTATTAAATACCTTTCTAGCCTGCTCAATTGTTTATGAATGTCTTTCGTGTACGAATTACTTTAATTAACTATTCAAGTACAAATGGCTAAAAGTATCCGAAAGTAAGAGAACCAGTTAATATAATCCCTTAATTTTCTTTTTAATAGATACAGGAACTTACCAAGTTTTGATGTAGTTTGTTAAGTTCAATGTATACACCTTTTTGTAGCTCAACAGCTATCCAGACGATAATCTAACTCTTGTCAGGTTTGTAGGTGCATCTGCAGTGTTATTAAAGCAGTAGCTTCAATAATTCTTTGTTTTATGTCGTCCAAATCTCAAAATTTCATTGGTAAACACAAATTTTAATAAATCCCCAAGAAAAAACGACCAAAGGAGTGATATCTGGAGAACTATTTGGCCATGCAATTTGACCTCCTCGTCTGATCCAACAATAGGGGGAAGTGCTATTCAAGAACATGATGACACCTCGATGAAAGTATTGTAGAACACCATCTTGTTGGAAACTGAAGAATGCAAGAATCTAAGAAAAGCAACGTTTTCTTAGTGATTTTGTAGTGCTTGTAGTTGATTTGAGGTAGTTTTCACCTCAAATTTGACAACTGTATCTGTTAACTTTCCCATACGTACGAAAGGTTGTCTCATCACTAAATAACGTATAAGATAATTAGGATTGTTTTCGGTACGGTGTAGCAAACTGATGTCGTAGGCGATGTAATCATATTAAACCGAATGGTCCCGTAAGTTTTCTTTTGCGAGAGTAAACTTTTACGTTCGCAAACGATGACGCTCATGAACAGTGTCGAAAACAGTGGAACGAGGATTTTCCACTTCGTAACTTGCCCGCCTAACTGACTTTTCAGGACTGGCAGTGAATTAATCGCGTACATGATTCACCGTCTTGTCACTAATTGAAACTTTTGGGTGATTTCCAGTTTGTGAAACCAACTTCCAGTCTCACTTAAAGTCGTATTTCCATTCGTATTTATGTAGGAGGATCGATATTCCTTTCAGTTTGTACACGCCGCTGAACACGTGTAACTGATTGAAACTCCACTAACCAAAGCACGCCCTGAACCTTCTCTTGTAGGATTCACATCTCGACTGACTGCTATTGACTACAATTGTATTGTGAGGCGGCTTGCCTGTGCATGCGCATGCTAACCTTGAGAGTATACAAAACGAATTTTGGAGTTATTTTCTGTCGATTGAGCCTACGTTTACGCTTAAGGAATTACGAAATTACATACTTATAATTAAGAAATTACTGGTTTTCTAACTATAATCAATTTCTTTTATATACCTTTAGTCCAGACATCCTTATTTATATTTATTGACTATTTTTGCTAATTCACCCTTGATCCACAGATTTTTCTGTTCTTGTGACTCTGCTATTTTCTTTTTTTCATTATTTGTTGCGTTTAGTCTTCTTGATGTTCATTGTTAGTCCACTTTCCTTACTACTTTCCACAAGTAGATCAACTGATTTCTGTAAACGCTTCTGTCATTCGGCAATATGTATGGTTTTGTCTGATATTATTATTAGATAACATTAGTGTATCTATTATTATTAGACCTTATCAACATCATCATCCATTGTATTACTTGGCGACAAATCCCTTTCACCACCAGTATCCCATCCTACTCTGTCTCGAGCCTTCTACTTCGTCCCTATTAATAGGTATATATTGACTTTAATCCTGATTCCTATATCTACCAAAACTTTTCAAATTGTTTCTTCTGAATATAAGTTAAAAAAAAACAATGGTAAATCCCTGCTTTCCTCTTGGTTGCATCATTAATTCCTCAGAGACCTCGTTACCTAATTTAAGTCTTCCTTTCTATCAAAATACTAACTTTATTATCAGGCTAATATCTTTTATGTCTAACTTTTTTTTACTAAAGCAGCTGAAGATGACAAATTATATCCAGCGCTTTATTGTAATGAAAGAAACAAACATAAACGTTGATTTACTTTTAAGCATACGAATACTTATAAAAAAGACTCCATTAATTTAGAAAAAAAAAAAGTCTTTCTAACTTGGAAAAAATATATATTACATATTATTTTGTTAATGCATTAAGCAGATTGGTTTGTCCTTTAACAAGTGAAATTTAAAAAAAAAATTCAACTGGAGTTTTGTAATATTTGAATACCCGGGAGTACGCATGTTCAGGATGAGATTAACCGTTTCGGTTCAACGAGTAAATACATGGTTAGGCTTAATATGCATGTAAATCCCCTTGCTTTGAACCTGCTAAACAACGGTGATGACATTACGCGATTAAAAAGGTTTATCTGCTGGATATTAGTAATAATCGTTAAAATGCTGTATTTTCATGTTTTTCGGTACTTTTGTACCTTGTGCATATACCTGTTTCCGTTTACATTGTTGCTACCAACTTACTGCTGTTGTTTTAATGCTATTACTGTTTGTCGTATTCTTGCTTTGCATTTACCTGTTTCTCTTATTTATTTAGCCTTTTTTTATGTCCCTTTTTTTTTATTCGTTTGTTTGTCTACCTGTGAATTTGAATGAGGATATTCTATTTGAATAAAAAACATCATGTGTGAACTGAATGTGTTGGTCACATGTGGCCAAAAATTGGACAAGTTTTGGAACCTAGTGATGATAGTACTTATGATATAATTAGTGTTTATTGATTCTTAGTTTTAACTGTATGTTTATTAACATAGACGTTTACTGTTATTATAATCATTTACTGTTTGTTTTCGTGGGAGGTCATCACTAGATGGCCCTCTCTCATGAGATATTTTAAAGTGTTATTTACTTAAAGTTTCATCAGCAGAAACCGCTGTAATTTTTTTTTAAAGCAACAAAAAAAAAACTTAGTACATTTTTGTACAGTCAGTATATTTTACATTTTTACATATTTAAGTAGTTAAGAAGATGCCCATTTGTATGGGGAATATTACACTCATTTATTCAAATACAAGAAAATACGCTTTAATGGGAGAATTCTTCGTTGGAATTTATTTAACAAGAGAAACATGAATAGATCCCTTGAGGAGGTATTTTGCTTCTCGAGGATTCTATTATGCAAAAGGAATATCATTAAATTTTATAGAAATTTACTAATTTACCCCGCAGTCAATACATATTTTTTTACTTTTTTTTATTAATACCTAAAAGGAAAATATTATTACATTTATAAAATTATTTATAATTTAATTTATGAAGGCTCATTAAATAAAATCGTTATAATTTTTTTTTTATTCAAAATTTAATATAAAATCTCATAAGCTATCAGTTAGAAAAATCATGTACACTAAAACTTTTATTGAGGTATACTCATTGTAACATGTATGAACATAATATCCAGTTATTCCTTAAATAATTATATCAAAGAAATATCTACAAATTAAAATTATCAACCCACGTTAAATTGAAGTTTCTTAGATATAATTACTAAGACACACGCAAGAGTGTTCTGGATCGCGGTAGTTCTGATGACGCATGGGGGCCCCTCGAGGTATGTGAGGGTCCCACACGAGGGAGAGGGCGGATGTGCGAAATGCTCATTTAGCCCACGGTAGGGTTAGGAGTAGGGACGGGAAGGCTAGCTCCCCATAGGAGGGACAACCTGGCACTCCACAAGCGGAGGATTGAGATACTTCCGTGATGCTGGGGAGACCCCGGTGGTTCCAGTTGCTGCATGAGTGTTTTTAAAAAAATAAAGTATAATTACTAAAGCCCACCGGGTTGATCTAGCGGTTGACTCGACATCTTAAATCAGCTGATTTCGAAGTCGAGAGTTCTAAGGTTCGAATCCTAGTATATATAGCTTATTTTTATACAGATTTGAATACTAGATTGTGGATACCGGTGTTCTTTGGTGGTTGGGTTTCAATTAACAAGACTTCTTAGGAATGGTCGGCTGAGATCGTACAAGACTACAGTTCATATATATCATCCTTTGATGTAATACCTTAAGGTAGTTCCGGAGGCTAAACAGTAAAAAGAGAGAGGTGTATTTACTAGTTAAATAAATACACACTTGTCTTGATGTTCAGTGATTAATTAGTTCATAATTAATTCAATAATAATTAGACTTATCATATTAATTAATCTTATCGCTTATTTGCAATAATTGTTCATTTATTTAATTATACATAAAAAGTAAATAAATTCATAATTTAACCATTTTTTGTTATTTATTATTCAGTTAATAAAGTGAAAATTAAAACAAACTATAAATGGAATTATCGATAACTGGTTGTTTGTGAAAAATTTAACCAGTGAAAGAAATAATTTTACTGTATTGTCAATGCTGTAAGAATTTTTTCAGGAATTTGGAACATAACTGACTGATAAATTTTAAATGGATTCTTTCAATATATTTTTTACTATTTTGTATTTTCGAAGTATGTAAAATACATGTATGTTTGTTATGTTCATTTAATTTTTGAGTAAATGTAGTCTATTCTTGAGTACGGTTATATAGTATCTTATTATTAAATATTCAATTCATTTAATATTAAAAAAAAAAAATTGAAAGTGTAGTGTTGTATTACATTACATTAATTTTAACTCGTATAACAGCTACTCATTATAAAAACATTATTAGTTAATAATTTTATTAACTTGTACTGTACTATAAATAATGTACTAGAAACAGATGCTTTATTGAAAATAAATTATTAGTCTGAATAATTATATAATATAATCAGAAAATATAACGCATAAGTTCTTGCAATATATTTTAATTGAAATGTATAATATTTAATTTCATAGGTAAATAAAATCGCAATTATTAAGGTTATAGATTATATATTTAAAACCTAATTTAGTTAAAACTAGTTTGTTGTTAGTATATAAAGTTTAATCCAGTTTGTATAAATGGTTTAAAGCCTGATTATATTGTAATATTAAATTTAATTAGTACAACAAATTGTTAATTATAAATTAATTAATGTGGTTTGTTTCTTCCTGAATTCGGTAGAACTGGCAAATATCATACTATAATTGGTTTGCGTTAAGATATTATTAAATACCGAATTGTCAGTTTACCACAATTATTATTAACTCATCCTCCTGACGGCTATATGCAGCTCAACTAGGTGTAATAGGCTCAGCTCGTAAGGCGATTAGGGATTTAACGTAGTGTTGGTATATGGTTATTACATACAGTACATGTTACCAGATGGTAATTGTATTGTTAGCAGATTGAACAAATTTTCCGTAAATTTAAAAATATTAGGTAAGCTATTATTTTCATGAAGTACGAGCTTAGTACGTATTGGTTTTACATTTTTTTTAATTACCTATTTAATAATAATTTTTATTAATCTTCCTTATTAAACTTAATGGTCAATTAAGTCATTTAGTGAAAATAATTAATGCGTAATTATTTATAGAAAAATAAAGATACAAAAAACAAATTAAAAAAAAAAAATAATAAAAATGTAGTTTATTCAAATTGTAAAAATTAATTTCTTTAACAAATGGTTTTTAACTTTTAAAATATTTTTTACTTTAAACCCAATCGTGTTTATTTAAAATGATAATTGTTTCTTTTTCTCCCTACATCTTTTTCCTTAAATAACAAAAAGTTACGTGTTTTTCTCTTCCCATGTATTAATAAAGTAGGATTTTACACACACACACACACACACACACACACGCACACACACACACGCACACACACACACGCACACACACACACACACACA
>JAAAKQ030473807.1:0-23226 GCA_010016005.3 Zanna intricata | reverse complement strand
CTGGTCAAATCTTATTATTTATAAACCGGACATTTCAAAAATATTATGCTTTCATATTGGATACGCCATAATGAATCTAGCTTAATTTTTTTTTTAAATACGAAAATAGACATATGACACATGATACCGATGTAATAAAGCCTTGTTAATCATATTCAACAGAAAAATGGGTTTTTCAAGCAAAGCAATCAAATTTGCAATGACGGAAAAATCGTGTTATAAGTAAAACGAGGCAACACGCTTTGCATGAACAATTTTATTCCATCTCACAGTAAAGCACCTGTTAACTTACAACAATGCAGATTATTTTACGTTGTAAAATGTTAAACTTCTTCAGCTTTTTATTTATTATTATTTACCTTTTTCCGTTAAATAAAAAAATATTATGTTAAAATTTGATTGTGCTAGAACAAATGAATTTGTAGTTTGAGCAGTTCCAATTGGAAATGTGACAGCAGGGTACGGGAAATAAACAAATATTACGATTTTCTTTTTCTATGGAAGAAAACAAAGATCGGAAACAGTTATGAAACAGTAATTAATTGAGAACGTATAGGGTGGTAGAAGTTAAAATATTAGTACCAAAAAAAAAAAAAAAAAATGTTATGGCGGTAACTGTCTAAGAGTATTTTCTGTTGATTATTGTGATTAGACAATGCAGTATCGGTTTCTTCAAATCGCTGTACTGTCTTGATCAAAGACTGTAAGTCGAATACCTCTTGTAAAGATCGAACACGGTCACCGTATTCGTACATCATCAACAGAGTGATTGTTTAGTTTTTAATTGAAGATATTTTTATTTTAATATTTAATAAAACAAAATAAATGAACGATGAAAACTATAACCGAAAACAAATTTGTTCTGCTCAACCTGCAACTCAAGTTTTACTTGTACTATTTTAACATAACTAACTTCTTCTTATTTAACGGAAAAAGGTAAATAAAAATTAAAAAAAGGAAGAAGGTGAAATTTTTTTCAACGTAATATAAACCGCATTGTTGAAAATTAACAAGCTGATTTGCGCATTCACGGACTTTAAATTTTTAAGGATATGAGATGTAATACAATTTGCCTCATTTTACCGTCATTGCAATTTTTATTGCTTTTTTCAAAAAACCTGTTTTTTCTGTTAAGTGTTTAACAAAAAAAAGGGGTTTTTCATCGTTTTCATTGATGAAAAATTGTTAATCTAAATCATGTGTCTCATGCCGATTTTTCTGTTTATATAAAAAACAATCAAGCTCTCTTTATTATATCGGATCCAAAATAGTGAACAAATATTACAAACTATCCGTAATACAGAATTTTTTAACCGATCGAATTAATGCAATTCATAAATTAAATAGTTTATTAAACGTTCCATAATTTGGTCGTTTGTTAAAACCGTTACTGAATTTGATTCTGATCACAGAGTTAAATATTGTGATATTATAATGCAAAAATTCGAGTGGACAAATTTTTCTAATTCAATGATATTATTGATGATTTCTAAAAAAAAATCATTCGAATGGGCACTTTACATCAATGTGTAAAATGCCCATTTGAATAAGCAAAAATTTACGAAAAATTTTCAAATCGCTGGATGGATCGTAGAAGAGCCATAGAATGGCCTCCCAGGTCCTCAGACCTCTCTCCTCTAGATTACATTTTTAGGTGTACCTGAAACATAATGTTTACAAAACAAAACTATCTGATAATGACGAATTGAAAAGAATTTGCGAATCTGGTCGTATAACAACAGACATGATATACCGGGTATAATTGGATATAGGGCACTGCGTAGCTGCAGAGTGGTAATTTAATCCCATAGGTTTAAATTAAATCAGTTAGGCAATGCTGTTGACTTAACAGCATTGATGAATTCAAAAATATTGGAATGGGCACTTTTCCTCTATATAAAATAGCCATTTGAATAAGCCATTTAAATAACCATTTAAAATTTATGAACAATGGCCTCCCTAATCCTCAGACCACTCTCCTCTAGATTACATTATTTACGTGTACCTGAAACGCATGTTCCCTATTAATTGTAATGATGTTGCAGCCATATCTATTTCCGTTTTCATAGTTATTTTTGCACAAACGTTTGGTGGAAAATAACTAACTATGAAACTGTGAAACTCTGTTAATAATTCGGTCGGTTGAAAAACTGCTTTTTCTGTAAATGCCTTTTTAGGCATTAACAAAAAACGCGTTTCACCGTTATCATTCTTGTAAAATTTGTAAAATTTTTATTCCAATTTTTGTGTCTTATTTCCATTTGCCTATTTAAAAAAAATTAAACTAATCTAGATTCATTATTGCGGATCCAATATGGCGGACGAAAATTAAAAACTCACCTTAATATGGACATTTTTTTTTTTAACTACGTTGAACTCTCTATTTCATTCTAAGAATTAGAAATATGCTGTATAAAGCTAAGTCTTGCAGTCGTTAATGAAACAATTAAAATTTGTATTTATTTTTTAATTATGTCGAGAAAAATAAAACTCGTGCTAACAAATGTTTGGTACTTACACGATCATCATACCATGTTCAGTGTTTAAGAAAAAATCGCGAAATTTTGTACGGTAGCCATTAAAGCATGGAAAAACATAACGACCGACTAACGAATGGTCGAGAGTATAATTTTATCATACTTTCGACCTTTTCCTTATAAAAATAAGATTGATTAGTCCAGAAAAGAGATTGCGAACTAATTTCTATTAACGTAAATATGCAAGTTATTAATTTTACTTTATATGATATGTATTAGCGTGGTCAACATCTTATTAAAATATGCTTTCTATTGGATGCGCCATAATGAATCTTGCTTATTTTTTTTTTAAATACGAAAATAAACATATGACACATGATACCAATAAAAAATTTTTTTATGAAAAACAACGAAGAAACCCTTTATTTATTTTTTGATCATTTTCAACAGAAAAATTGGTTTTTCAAGCAAAGCATTCAGATTTGCAATGACGGAAAAATCGTGTTTAAGTAAAACGAGGCAACACGCTCTGCATGAACAATTTTATTCCATCTCAGATCCATAACAAATGTAAAGTCAGTGAATGAGTAAATCAGCTGTTAACTTACAACAATGCAGTTTATTTTACGTTGTAAAATGTTAAACTTCTTCACCTTTTTATTTATTTTTCTTTAGCTGTTTCCGTTAAACAAAATTATGTTATGTTAAAATTTGATATGCTAAAAAAATGAATTTGTGGTTTGTGCAGTTCCTAAGTTTTAATATTTGTTTCATAGTTCATTTATTTTGTAATAAGAATAACTTCTTTAAGTCAATCCGAAAGAATAGCTCTCTTGATGATCAACGAGTCCGACGACAGAGTTTCGGCCTTTACGAGAGGTATGTAATTTATTTAATAATCAGGAGCCGATAAGTAAATCTACTGTGATCAAGGCAGTACAGCTATTAGATAAAACCGTTACTGAAGTTGATTTTTATCACTGAGTTAAGTATTGTGATATTATGATAATATAATTTTGACAATAATATTCATTTGGACATTCAACTTCTATGTTAAATGGCCATGTGAATAAGCAAAAATTTATGAACAATTTCCTAATCGGTGGATAGATGGTAGAAGAGCCGTGGAACCGCCTGCCAGGTCCTGGGACCTCTCTCCTCCAGATTACATTTTTTTAGGGGTACTTGAAACGTAACGTTTACAAAACAAAATATTTTATATGCGGGTATTACTGGAGATTAGCGCACTGCGTAGTTGCAGAGTGGCAGCATTTCTAACATTATAGAATGGTATGCTTTCAAAATTTATTACATAATTAATTTGCGATGGAAAATAGTTATTTAAAATTTTAAAATAAAAATTGTATTTAAAGTAGATAATGTCAGTTGATATAGACGTTTAGTTTGAAATTGGAAATTGAACCGAAGGAAAGAGATAATAAATGTTAAGGTCTATTGATACATTTTTTTTAATTTAAATTTTAAAAAACCATTGAGCACAATCATAACATAATAATAATAATATAATATAGCTGTGTATTAAGGCATTTAATTTGTTAGGAAAATGAAAGAGAAAGAAAAGAAATATTAACAAAGATATTCAAAGTAAATAAAACTAGCATTAATGTTATTAAAAAAATTTAATTTCCTTGATAAGGTTAAAAGAATAAGAAGAATGAAAAGTCAAACTAGGCAATATTAAATTACATTTCAATATTGCCGGCCTCCGTGGCGCGAGTGGTAGCGTCTCGGCCTTTATCCGGAGGTCCCCGGGTTTGAATCCCGGTCAGGCATGGCATTTTTCACACTCGCTACAATTCATTTATCTTGCTCTCAGAAGATAGACCTTAAAAACGGTGGTTCAGGTAACCTCTCAATATTACTTTTTTTATGGGAATAAGTTTAAGAAAAGTAACTTGAATAAACGTTTTTCCCTACTCTAATACTCGTGCAGCAACACAGAGCTGAAAATGAAAAGTATAGCGATCGGCCAAAATTTCACATTTGTCAACGTTTCAAGATCCCCTAGTCCAAAAAAAATTAAATTTATAAAAATTTGTACGAATATCGATCGGGGGCTGTATTTCGATATTCATCCCCGGACTGGCTGGACATAAATTCATCATTATTTATAAACTATTTTTATTTATATTTTGAAAACCCGTCAATAACAAAATTTGAAATTTGGCTCGGAATATTTGTTTATATATATCCCAATCTTGGGATAAACCCTATCGAACAAGGGGCAACACGGTACTCGTATGTGTTAAATTATATATTTAACATATATTTATATTATAAATTATATATTTTATAGCATTATTGTTACTGTAACCCGATAAATAAACTGTTAAGCCCCAAAAATCAAAGGGGGCTGAACGAGAACCTTACTTGAAATAACCATTTTTTAAACTTTAATCTTAAAGGTAAAAAATTCAATTGTAACTGGTATTAATGTTGACGAAATGGATTTAATTTTTTTCTTTTTAATCTTATTAATCATGAATCAAATTTTTTTTAAAAAAGGGGGAGATTCGACTAAAGATTTTTTTAAATTTTTGTACTTTGAAATTTCAAACTGTTACTAAAAATGTTGTAGGAGGTAGCTGTCAACAAAGGGGGTTAAATAGGCTCCCAATTTTTTTTTTCTTACTAAGGTTTTTATATTTTATTAATTAAACGCAGTGTAATTAATGATAAAAACGTCATTTTTTCAAGGGAATCAACCGGAATCTTGTATTTTTACAAAGAAAGTTTTGCTCAATTATACTTTTTAATCAGGCATAGTTTTTAAGGTGAAAATGTCATTTGATCAAAGGGTCAAATCGGACCAAAATTTTATTACTGAATATTTTGATCAATTTAGGAATTGTATTTTAAATATTTGCATAATTAATTCATATATGTTCAAAAACCGTATGAAATAGTTGAAATAAAAATTGTCAAGGCAAAGTCGGGAAAGTTATGTTACCTTTTGTCAGCTTTTTTGCAATAAAAAAATAAGAAATAAAGCTTAAATTTTATTCTTTTTCTATAAAAATTTAGTAATTTTTATCATATTTAATTAGAAAGGTCTACATATAAAAATTAAAAGGTAAAGTCTATAGTAATGGAATATTTCAAAACTGGATGAACATTACTTAAGCCTAAAATAGTTTATAATGGTAATTTTGGAAAAAAAAAACATGATTTGTTATATTATGATTTAATGACGTAAATAAAATATTACAAAATTTAAAAGATACATTCACAAAAACAAAAAGATAAAAGATTAATACAACAAAGGTATTCAATGTAATGACAACTGAAGTTTTTTTTTTCTGTTTGAGCATTAAATTGCTGACAAATAAGTATCCAAGATAAATAGGTTAGTCGATTCAAAACCGTCATGGATCCAGTGAAACAAGTAAATTTAATGGAGGAGATGCGGTTTTATTTAAGAGGTTTAGAATTCACAGCCGGTCTTAATTCTATAAAAATTATTATACTTGCTCAATTCATAACAGTCGTACATCCTGAATTCCAACCTATTTAGTCGAGTAAAATAATCGCACTATACAATACTTAATCAGTCTTTCACTTTCGCTAACGTTCTCTTTTCTTCTCACTATTTCTTTCATCTATTTCTGTCTCTCTCTCACTCTCTCTACCTTTTTTTTTTTTCTCGTTACTTTTCCCAATCGTTCTTGCCAATCCACACCCGTGTCAACCATAATTTTTTTTCAAATCATATTTACTTATCTGCTCAAGATTCTAAACTAAATAATAATAATAAACAAGTTTACCATCAGCATATCCGTACATTGATTATTAAAAAAAAAAAAAGTCATAAATTTTTTCTTTATAAATAATTCATTTTATTCCACTCGTTACGTGATTATTTTTAATATAACAAACGTTATATATAACAGAACTGCTTTGTAAATAACAGAATGCTTCCTGAAATTTAATAATGTTTACTTTTATTTTAATATTCTGTTATCGTACCTGTGCAGTATTTTTTTTCAGTTTTATAATTTTTTTAGCCGTTATACATACATCAGAGATTTATTTTCATGATGTAATCGTTCAGGAATAATCTGTTGCGATATGGAATTTCTACGTCTTCAGACTGTACAATATAAAAATCTCACAGGATTTTCTAAATCTTAATGTTCCGACATGGAAATATTTTTTAATTTTTCACTTTCTCAGCTACCCCATAGGATCTCTGCTGTCGGTAAAAAAATTACTACTTCACAATTTTTTTTTTTTTTTTTTTTTAAATTAATATCTATATTACATTTTTTATGAATGTAGTGTTATGTATTAACTTTGATTGTTACTCGTTTATTATAAATTCGATCTAAGGTACAAGTCTAAAAGTTTTACGAAAAATAAAATCTTTAAAAAAAAAATTCTCACAAAAATTTTAATTTAAATTTAAACTTTTAGAAATCGTATACCAAACTACTAATCAACTACCAAAAACGTAAGAAAGATTACAAAAAATCAAAATTAAAAAGGAAATTAAATAAAGTTATCTTTTTGCGGTTTTTGAACATTTGTAGATTTTCTGTTTTATTTTATTTGTAATTCCTTTACAGTATATAGCTTATGACTTTCAGTAATACAAGATTAGTAAATTATTTTTCATAATAAATTTTCCAACTTATTTTATTGAATTTTTGCGTAAAAAAATTTTAGATATCAAACGTAATCAAAGTATATATCATTATTGTGTAACTATCCAATACTAAGCAAATAAAAATGGGAGAAAAACAACTTACAACTTTTAATATAAAATAAAAAAAAAAATCTGAATTAATTTTTTTTGTTTCTTGATAATTTATCCATAAAATAAGTAAATATTATGAGATTAACTAGCAAATTCTTAAAAATTTTAATCTAATAACCAATTTTAATCTTAAAAATTACATTTAAAAAAGTAATAGAAAACCAAATAACTACAAAACATAAAAATGGAATAAATATATATACATAATATTTACTAAACGATTAACTTCAAAGTTATGCACACTGAGTAAAAGCTAAAAAAAAAAAAAAAAAAAAAAACTTAAAAAAATAATGTGACTAAAATAAAAAAAATCTGAAAATTTCACAAATTTTAGGCCACAAGAGCAGAGAAAGCCGTAATAGATCTTTTGTGGCCATAGTCGTCAAGTCGAGACTTTAAAAGTTGTACTCTTGTTTGACTTATTAGAAAGTAAATTATTAAATAAGACAAAAGATGAAAGATTTCTGGTAGAAATGATATCTGGTAGAAACGATCGAGAAATCTGAGTCGAGCTACAAACCATAATTTAAATGCGGGTAATAGTGTAGAGAGTTAATTGCATCGGGAACTAGGCAGGTCATATAGAGAATCTCAAATGTTCGAAAGAAAATGTTAACCCAATACCGGGATTGTGTCTGTCCAAAATCTTATCGGCTCACCTCAGGATCATACTGAATAAAAACAAGTCTGATCCTGAATAAAAGGTGCTCATACGTAGAAGAAACTATGACAAGTATGATTGTTCTCTACTACTGGCCCGGTAGTGACTGAAAATACTGTACTCTACTGTAGGAGCGCCACTAGCAAATAAAGAAAAAATGATGAAAACCCTAACGATTCGTTTCTAAGAAATTGAGATGCAAGTAAACATACGAAAATATTTTTTCGTTATTCGCCTAATACTGGCAGGATTCCGACAAAATTTTTATGAGGCCTACTTGGGATTATCCTCTGTTACATTTGACCTTTAAGATCAGAAAACGCAGTAAAATATTATGGGCAAACATATTATATACATGGTGTATATAAATATACGGAATTAATTACTAATGTTCTCCTTTTCGAAGGCTTTTAAAAATTATCTATGAAAAAAATGTAATTATTCATTACAAAAAAAAATATTTTCTTCAATTACGCGGAAATAATATATCAGGGATACCTCATCCACGAAATTCGGTGAAATTGAAATTTTTTCATTTGGTGAAGAGTCTGTATATTTGAACAAAAATAAATAAAAATTACGGGTCGAATTAAGAACTTTTTTAAATCGAAACCAAATCTTTTTTTTTAAAAACCAAAATAATTAAATATAAGCTATACATACAACCACAGATAAAAAAAATCACATGATAATTTTTCAAATTATTAAATTATGAATAAACTTAGCGGGTTATCAATTTAATAAATATAAATCTTTAATCTTTACGATATTATAAACGGTCTCAACATAACAAATATTAACAAAAATAACCATTCCCGAGTGATATAATTGTAATCTAAATTTTAAAAAAACCTATGATTAAAAGACATGGGCAGTACGAATACATACAAATTAGATGTGGACAGTTACAATAGATTAATTACTAGGACATGTTAGTAGTTTTCTTTTTTGCACGTTTCACAAGAGCATGTTATATCAGTTGAAAAAAAAGGTTATAAAAGGATACTTATTCTTTTCTTTCTTTTTTATTTAAAGGAAAGTATTTTATAAAGAAATGAAAGAGAACAATTTGAAAAGTAAAGGTTTTTTAAAATAAAGTAAAATTAAAATAGTGTTCAAAATTTTTTTTTTTTTTTTTAAATATGAAGCGAATTGTAAGTTTCAAACACATGGGCAAGACTACTGTGACTTTAATGCGACACAAGCCGCATAGTTTACAACTTATAACATATAAACTGTATATGTATGTTAAAAAAAAAGTGCAAGGTTTTCTTCGGTAATATTTAAACAAGCGCATAATTTGTAATAGAACAACTACGAATTAAATTCTGTAGACGTATCCTAATTTTATAACAATTATAATACCGATATAATTATAACAATTTTGTTTTCTGCCCTAATAATTATTAATTGCATTTGTAAAAAGACAACTGTCAAAATAATATGTTCCCATAACCTTGATTCATCTAAAAATTAAAAAAAAAAAATCATATTATACTATATATTTAGCTGAAGCTTTTGTACTGTACGATCCGACATATTATTATATAAATTATAATCGGTTGTGTACATAAATAATAGAACATAGATACAATGAGTATATAATACATTAGATTACAAAAGCTATAATTCAGAATCAATGTAATGAAGGTCGTTTAAATTACAATAATTATTTATTATATTGTCTTATCACTATATCCATGTTATAGTAATAATCGTAATGATGGGAAGGAAGACAAATACATATAATGTTTGTTTAACGATATAATAATACACATTATAACATAAGAAAATACAACCTCGATTATAGAGTACATTCAAAATATACTAATATTTCACTGTAATTTAATGCATTTACTTCATACATTACACTAAAATAAATAAGCTTCTTAAAAATATGCTTTATTTCATATTTTATTGTAATTTTTGTTTTAACAATCCTGAAAGTAATAATTTTAACTAATAGTTGTATATATATGTGGATGTCTGACGAAGAAACGTAAAAAATTTCAAGATACGTTGTAAAAGTGAAAATAAGGATAAAATTTCCCTCTGTTATTATTTCCCGTTAAATATTTCAAATTTAATCATATTTTCAACCAAAATACAATATCATCATCTTATATTAACAGTTTATCTCCTTCACGCATCTCGGTCTCTTGTTTTTTCTGTTCCTTTAATCCTTTCGCTCTTTACAAATTAAAAAGCAACGGGGTTAGTTTACATCCTTGGCACACGCTTTTAATTTGCTACTGCTTAAATCTATTCGTTTTCTATTACTGATTGAGGTGAAAAGTTCCGCGTCTCGCACAGAGATGGCGTTAATACGGTTAGCTTTTCAACGGCGTCGCATTATTCCATTCTTCATTATCTAGTTTATACTACAAGAGTTTCAAGTTGTTACATAACTTAGTATTGTACTTAATAGTTCGTCAGAGTGGAGAATTAAGGTGTTTTTGGAAAATTGGAAAACTGGAAATTCGTTTATTGATTAAATACTATTTCTGAAAAAGTAAAAGAAATTAAAGAAGATACGACATTGGGAGATTCGACTTCATCAAATAAAACAGTTAAACGCCGGGTCGCAGAATTTAACACGGGTCGAACACGCATTAGCGATGATCAACAAGTGATTGCGCCAGAAATGATAGAAAAAGTAGAAAAAACCGTTTTGGTAGATAGACGAGTGACAATGAACGAGTTAACATGTCAACAGAACGCGTGTGGAATATTTTGCACGAACATTTGGGTATGAACCAGCTATACGCTAGACAGGTGCCACGTTTGCTCTCATCCGACCAAAACCAGTGCCGAATAAACATTTCAAGCGATTGTCTCGAACTCTTTCGGCGCAAATCAGATGAACTTTTACGTTGATTTGTGACGGTTGATGAGGATTGGGTTCATCTCATCACATCCCGAAACAAAACAGCAGTCTAAACAAAACAGCAGTCTAAACAATGGATTGAAAGGTTAACCTGCTCAAAAAAAGCTAAAACGACGTTACTCTTTAACAAAGTTATGGCAACTGTTTTTTGGAATGCACGTGGAATAATTTTCAATGATTACCTTAAAAAGGATGCTGAAACAATAAACTGCGAATATTATGCGACCCTATTCCAGCATCTCAGCGATGAAATTAAGGAAAAACGACCGCATTTGGAGAAAAAAGTGCTTTTCCATCAATTCAATGCTTCAGCTCGCATTTAAGACATTGCAATTGAAAAAAAATCAACGTATTATTGTTCAACGGCGGCAATAACGCCGCCGTATATGGTTATTTTAAGGAATTGGATAAACAGACGTACCGAACTAGCATAAGCACTCTTGTGGAAAGCAGGACTAAAAGTGTGTACACCTTAATTGTAGCGTGTGTGAAAAATGCCACACTGACCGGGATTCGAACCCGGGACCTCCGGATGAAAGGCCGAGACGCTACCGCTCGTGCCACGGAGGCCGGCAGTGTACACCTTAATGGAGACTATGTTGAAAAATAAATCAAAGTGTACCAGAAAAATGTAGTTTTCTTATTCAAGAAAAAAACAACTTTTCTTCCTATATCGCAATATTCTTTATATTTCAATATTATTTTTCTTAAAATTTTAAACATTTTACTTCATTATCATATCCTGTTTCAAGACATATCCTGTTGCCGAGTGAGATGACAGCATTCTTTTTCCAACCGACCTTCTTACATTAATCTTAAGAGCCAAAATAACATCTTCGGAATTCTAATTTTGTCGTTTCAAGTAATCCTCTTGAAACCGAAGTAGTCTTCTTGATCTACTCTTATTTTAGTAATATCTAATTATTTTAGTAATTTGGAGGCATAAGATATTAAATTTCCAGCGAGTTATTTTTCACTTTTTTCTGTGTTTATTTATTTTTTGATACGGTAAAAATTAAACTCTTTCTTTAGATCAGAGGGTATTTTTCCGATCTCATAAAATGTTAACACCGAATGGCATAACCGACTTCCGCAAATAATTATATTTAAACTTCCCTTTCGTAATTTCACTTTCGCCAAATAATATTATGATTTTTTACAACTATACCGATTACGAAGTTATGTTTACTTATCTTGCAAAATACGCATTTAGCTTTATTATATAATTTTTTTTTAAGAAATAATTTTATTTATTCCGGTAACCAACGATGATTACTTACAAGTAAGGTGCAGGAGGGCGGGGAATTACTTCACCATTATTTATGACAAGCCAAAAATAACATTATTTTATTTCATGTCCGAATGCAAAAAAAAAATATTTATATAAAATTATACGTATACAATTTAACATGAAACGACTGTCATGAAACGATTGGCACTGGATAGGGAATCTTGGAGAGCTGCATCAAACCAGTCAAATGACTGAAGACAAAAAAAAAATTAAAAAAAAAAATATATAGTACGGACGATAAACACAATTTAATTATATTTAGTATTTTATTTTACAATTTCAACTGATTAAATTACGTATTTATTTTGTTTCAGGTTCGTTTAATCTCATCCACGATTAAGAGTGTACGGAGTATTTCTTTATTTTACGTAACGTGAGTGATTTTTTTTGTTGACTTTTTAATTCAAAGATAGATAAATAAATTTTTAACAAACTTAAAAATAGTTTAATCGTTTTTATTTTATTTATAAAAATAAAAATTTTAAATTTGCTTAATGATTTATTTTCTCCCCCTCCCATCATAGTTATATTTATAACTCTATGATGACAAATGATGTAAATAACTCTATGACCGTAAATACGGTCTCGGTCAATAATATAAAATGAACAACTGCACTGCTGCTATAATAAGCAGTGACGGATAATTGAAAAAAATATTTTTTATTTATACCATGATTTAAAATGAATATATTACATCCCTAACCCAATTATGTATGTTCATTAACTGTGTATATATTGCTGTTTTATATTACTACCTTTTGTGGGAAAAATATTGTAATGGCGAAAAATTTCGGTTTTCAACAAAAATATCAATTTTTGACCATCCCGGAATCCATTTTGACTAGTTTCAGCGTCACGTCTGTAGGAATTTTCGTACGTATCTCACATTACTCAAAAACGAATAATCATAGAATGTTGAAATTTTGGATTTAGAAGAACTGTTGTAACATCTAGTTGTGGTGTCCTCCCCTTATGATTGATTGCGATCGACTAGATCACAAGTGTCCAAAAAAAAGCTTGAAATCCAAAAAAAAAAAAATTAGATTTTAGACTTTTTCTTAACTGTAGTACTTAATAAGTGGTACTTATTTTCATTAGTTCCAGAATTACAGCCAGATAAAATTTTAAATAATGAAATATTTGGATCTTACAAGGGGGAAGGCACATCGGTTCGAATCAGATTTCATCTCCTTTTTTTTTTGTTTTTAAATATTTTTCTTTTAATTTAAATATATTGATTTATTAGTAATTATTAACCTTTGATTGTAAAAAAAATTTTACGATAAATAATTCAATAACAATAAAAAATATCAGACGTTATTAATGAAATAAAATTGTATTTACTTTTAAAAATGTGTATATGTAATTTAATAGGCGTAAAAAGAAGTTATGTGGTGTCCACATCAGAATTTTTAATTATATATTTTCTCGAGAATATATAGGAGATTATTTTAGATTAATAGATTATTAGAATGATTTTAGACATTTTTTTAATAAATAATAATTATAATGCTTCGGATGTTCAAAAAAAAATTTTTTTTTTTTAATTTGTATTTTTCATTCCTATGTATATTTTTTGCAGTCTGTTCTTCGCATCCTACATTAAAAACTCCTGCTTTAATTATAATTATATAATCTAATTATAATTAGATCTGTTAATTATTTTATCTAACACAAAATTATTGCTTGCTTTAAAAGCAGTCTTATAATTTAATTTCTTTTTGTTTGCTTTAGAATTAAATTTAATGACGTTTAAAAATTATTTTTATATTAATTTATTTTATTTTATTAATTTATTTATTTTATTTTTATTAGTGTTTAATATTTTTATAATTATTTAATTATTGTTTTATTGGACATATTGAGTTAATTAAAAATATTCTCGGCAGTTAAATATTTTATTAAATTACATTCCTGATTAAACTGAACATTATCTTCGTATTAAAAATATAATACAGAATGTAATTTTTTGTCGTGCACCGATTTATTTAATCGTTGCTACCGGTAATATTGATTTTCGTTATACTCTCATTCTGCTAATATTTTTTGTAATATCTTAAATCCTTTTCATTTCGAATTGTATAGACTCACCTTTTTTTCAATATTTTCCTGTAACATTAAATTTCAAACGCCTTTACCCTTTTCCTTTCTGTTTTTCATATTTTTCCACGTTTCACTATCATAAACCACAAACAATTTTCTTTTTAATTCTTAGATCCACATCGGATTCCAGCAGATTTCTTTTCTGCACGAAAGCTCTTTTTGTTATACCGCTCTGCTGTTGATATTTGCATTACATTATTTTCTTTTAATTTTATTGTCAATATAATAATCCTTTCAATCGTGATATATAATGCTTTACCTTCCTGTCAAATTTCATTACCTTAGTTTTAATTTTATTTAATTTCGATCTGAATGTCTGTTCTACTAATCTTTACAATATTTTTTCTCGACTTCGATTCATCTTTGATTTTTACCAAAAGAACAATATCATCAGTGAATCTTTAAATTTTTCCTCTTTTATAATTACTCCACTTATATTACATACGTTCGGGTTCATTTTCTTTATCACTACTTTTATGGTCGAGTTGTGAAAAGTAAGATTCTGATGTTCTTGTCACATTTTGTGAAGCAGTATTTATCTTTCTTCATTTTCTATACTTAATTCTTCTACAGGTTGTGAAAAACACTTATCCTATTATATATTTAATCGTTTCGTTTTACATTATCAAATGCTTTCTTCGGATTAAAAAAATATTATTCATCCTTATTTTTTAAAACTTGTTTTCTAAAATTAATTTGAGGGTAGAATTTCCAGTTTTGTACCTTCTCTTTTTAAAAACTCGCACCGGTCTTCTTCTGATATACCTTCTATTCGCCTTTAAACTATACTAATAATTTCTTTACAATAATGTAACGTTAAATTGACAGAGCTACAGTTCTTAAATGTATCATCTTCAGCTTTCTTTGCAATAGCAAAAACACTTCTTTTTTTTTTTTTTTTTTTTAAATCTGAGTCTGAATGCACTTCTACTATACAAAATAATAATTTTAGAGGATGTATCGTGGATCATTACCGTTTTATTCCTTTTTAAATCCTTTAAAGCTCTATCGAATTCAGATGGTAGTATATCTTTAGTAGTCTGATATCTTTAACGATATCATTTTCCTCCTATAATACTGCATCTGACAATTTTTCTTCTTTTCTCGCCCTTCTGTATACGTATTCTAGCATTACTTCTTTCATCGCTGCAACAAACTTTTTCCATAATAATACATGTAACTTTTATATTTATTATAAATCATTATCTTAAACTATCGATTAGACGTAGTCTAATTGATATTTAAAGAAATTAAAGAAATTTATTTAAAGAAATTTTTTTAAAGAAATTTATAGAAAAAAAACTTTAACCTGTCAAAAAATGTTTGTTTTGAAAATAATTCGGAATAAGCTACTCGTGGTGTTAAAAATACTTTTTTAACACAAAATGACAGCGAGGTTTATATTAACACACGCTATTTAATGACATACTGTATCGCACAATACGATGCTATTATGCTCTAGTTCACGGCCAATGTCGAAAGCAAATTACTTTGTCCTTTAAAATAAAATGAAAATAAAAATTTTTATCGTATAAAATAATAATATAACAAGAAAGCCGTTATAATATTTATTTACTTTCAACGCTGAAGATACATAAATAAATATATATATATATATATATATATATATATATATATATACCCACTATTTACTTTCACCGAATGCTAACCGTTCATTTTCATAACTAAATACATCACGTTCCTCCTTAATATATATATATATATATAAAACCATTTTATTATAAAGAAATCATGTAGCAAGCAAGTAAGTTTAATGTTTAACAGTCTAATAATAAGTATAGGTTATGTTGAATCAAACCTATATAAAATTATACAGTAAAATACTTCACAATATAAATAACAACAATAATAATGTAAAACTATAAGTTTCACTTTCCATGTTAGGTTATCATTAACTCAGTTTTTTATCCAAAATAATAAATTTTTATCCTTTTCTTTTTTTATATAAACATGAAAAATATGATAGTTACGATATGGTGAATCATAAATTAACTGTGTAGGATTGAGATAACGAGTGTGTGAGGGCGCTTACATATAAAAAATAAAGCAAAAGTTTTTCAAAAAATAAAAAAAACCAGTTCTATTATTAATTTATTTCAACAAGATAAATTGTTACAAACATAAAAGTCTTATATCTTAAATTAGTTAACAATAAGGATTTTTGGCTACATAAACTCTTTTAATTGATGATTCTAAGAAGCAATCTAATTCACAGACGAATGAATTCAAATTCAAATAAAATATAAGAAAATTACAGGGTGCAAAAGTATTAAAATCTGATATTGAAATTGAAATTTTTTCTTTAAGATTATGGAATTTTATAGAAAAATAATCGTAAACATAATTTAGGTAGAATTAATCCAGTGTTTTACCCGATAAGAACCTCGAATCCGATTCGAGTTTTGTTTTATATCCTCTGGACTGAATTATCGTCTAGGTTTGTATTCACAGACGCCCCTGTTCAAGCACACGGCACCAAGGGCACAGTAACTTCTTCTGAGAAGATATTATATCCTTAAAACAAATCCGATGGGTTGTGATTTTTTGCTTCTGATAAAAACGATAATAGCCAGTGTGGATAGAAGATGAGGGGGAAAAAGGGATGAAAGAACGATTTACCCACAGAGGCAGAACAGGAAATGAGAGATAAGATCCAACATCGAAGGGTCCTTCACAAGGTTTGCGTCTACTTCATAACCAACCCTGGAGAAATTTTTTCGTAGTATTTCATATTTCCGCTAGGATTATCATAATTGATTTTGAGTCTTATTTTCTGCCTTTCATAGCACTGTAACATCTAGTCAGAACTCGATCGAGATTTTGGTTTGTTGTATTTTATGTATCAATTTGAAAGTGATTGGCACAAAATTGCGGTAATTATCTTGTCCACAAGAAAGTGAATTATACATATATATATAAATGTATATAAAAACTTCTGAAGTGACGGTGATTATGAGGTCTGGGGGATGTGAAACGCGAAGATATGTCAAAATTTTCCGGAAATCGAATCATGGTACCTATTAAAATAGGTAGCTTTCTTATGAAATCTACTAGAAAAGCCTGCAAGGATGTTAGCGAATTTTCTTACATTTTCAAACAGCTTTTTTTTTTCTTTTTTTTCCGGAGATGAAGGAATGCCATTTACGCACGCCACCACGGGTGTGTCGGGTTCGGACCCAGAACGCTCTCCGTCCCGGGCTAGCTAACAGGCTCTGCCAAGGTCAGTTAAGCTCATAGCGACATGGTTTAATGAACATGGTCTTAGTTTCTCTCCGGATAAAACGAAATGGATAGCGCTGACCGGCCGGCGCAGGATTGGGCCAAATGAGCTATATGTGGAAGGCACACTCATCCCCAGGGTGAACTGTGTTAAATACCTGGGGGTAACGATTGACAGAAACTTGAGCTTCACGCAGCATGTATTGCAGGTGTGTGCCAAGGCTGAATTTCTGTTTGGGCCGCACCGCTGGGACGCTTGATGTCTTCACTGGGAGCTCCAAGGGCCTCAAGGCGAAAAACGATCATGACGTCAATAGTTTCAAAAATGCTATTCGCTGCCCCTATATGGGATAAAACAGTTTCCATTAAACGAAACCTCGGCAGGTTATCAAGTACGCACAGAAAGACGCTATTACGCGTTGTCAGCCTACCATACTGCGAGTTACTGCGAGTTACGAGGCCCTATGTGTGTCAGTCGGTGTGACCCCAAACGACTTGTTGATCAGAGAGAGCACTCTTCGATTCACCGGCTTAAGTCGAACTGACACCAAGCAAATCATCTACGCAGAATGGAGTGATAGATGGCGCGTTGGCGCTACTGCTAGCTGGACCAAACGCTTTATAATATATTTAAAGAAGTGGCTGGATAGACAACATGGCGAAGTTGGGTACTTCATTACCCAAATGTTGACAGAGCACGGTTCCAATAACAAGTACCTGCACCGTTTCAGCCGACGTGATACCCTGCAGTGGTGATTACTGTGATACTGACGACACCCCGGAACACTTCTTTTTCCGGTGCCCCAGATGGATCGGCAGGAGATGGATGCTCGGCGTCGAGAACTAGTAGAACTAGCTGGGAGGAACAACTAGTCCCATATATGCTGGCGTCCCCTGTAAAATGGACCAGGATCGAGGAGGGATACGTTAGGCTTGTGATCCAACATAAGGAGGATGAAGACAGGCGACTGGGTTATTAGGCTGCTTTATTTTCAACAGTGCTTGGAGAGAGAGAGAGCGAGAGACAGTGGGTAGGAGGGGAGGAACAGCCTTCTGCTGAGTGGCCGTTCGTCCCTGCATGCGGGTATGGACGGCGGTGATGACGCACAAGGACTGACAAACCTTTGACAGGTGCGCGCGCGCACACGCACACACACACACGCACACACGCATACACGCATACACGCATAAACACACACAAACACAAACACACACACACACACATAAAAACACACACACACACACACACACACATAAAAACACACACACATAAACACACACACACATAAACACACACACACATAAACACACACACACACACACACATAAACACACACACACACACATAAACACACACACACACACATAAACACACACATAAACACACACACACACACATAAACACACATAAACACACACACATAAACACACATAAACACGCACACACATAAACACACATAAACACACACACACACACATAAACACACATACACACACACACATAAACACACGCGCGCGCGCGCACACGGAGGAGAAGGGGGGAGGGACAGCCTCCTGCTGAGTCGTCGTGCGTCCCTGCTTGAGGGGATGGGCGGCGATGATGATGCACGGGGACTCCTGAACCTCCGGCGTGAACACACACTTGCAGACACGTTTAGACAAACAGATACAATCGGACGGCGAGAACAGAGGAATAAGTTAAGAATCAGATCATAAGAAGAGAGAGTAGGAGTCTAAGACCCAACCCCAGCCCTACGGGGCTTAAGCTGTGGAAGATGTGCCCTCCCAGCACAGTAAATAAAGATATTATTTGAATAAATAAAGATGAAACCAATGTTCCTTCCCTGGTAATCCCAGTATTCCACGCTCTAGAATCTCACTACTGCGAGTTTGCTCCTTTCCTGGGTTGTGCCATACTTCATTGGAGGTCCGACCCAGGGAAGGGGAAGAAAACCTGCCCCATACCGACTAAAACTCCCTCACCGGAAATTCTACTTCACCCCGAGACCGGATCCGCAATTAAGTATAATTCAGTCTCAGGGGGATATGTCCGACTTATATTTTCAAACAGTTTAACATTTAATCCTACCACGATGATAAAATTTAACTCTATACTACTTTTACGACTTTTCTTAAGAATTATTATTTGTTATTAATTTTTTTTCTTTCCAATAGAAAAACAATTTTACAGAAATCCAGATCAATTGTTACATAGACTATAATCAGTAGAAACTATCTCTTAACTCATCACAAATCGTACAAAACACCTAAAATGACACTTAAGCTGGAATTTTGGGATATTTGTACAAAATAATTTTTTTTTTTATTTACTCTAAATGGTATGGATTAAAAAATTGTTTCACTATAATATAGTCTAATTTGAATTTCAGGTATTTCCATTAAAGAGGTAACAGATTAAAACAAATTATAAACCACGAGAACATACAAAAAAAAATTAGGAGAGAATATCTCATAAATTCAAAAATTCCGTAAACATTTTGGTGTTCAAAATAAGAAGCAAAGATAAACAATCAGTTACATGCAAAACATAGGCATGAAACGAATATTATTCCTTTAGCATAAATAAATAGTTTCTTCTCGGTTTCATAATGATCTAGATCGGTCTGAAGGAATGCAGCTAGCTTCAAACAGATACAACGAGCAATTGAAAGCCATTCATTCATACTAATTAGTCAAAAGTTTGCATAAATGAAAATAACAAGCCAACAGTATTGATAACCGATTTTAAGGTATTATATAACAAAGGCATTAATATTTAAAAACCCTCTGTCTTATATCAAGTAAAAATTTATCAAGGGCAAAGCTGGAAAAGTTATGCAACGTAATATTGTTCTCAATTTTATTACGAAAGAGATGTTTTTTCTGTGCCGGCTTCTTCCTTATGTCACTCCTGTCAATTAAAAATACATATATATTTCACTATCATCCCATCGCTCATTGTTGTTAATAATCAAAAGAACAAATAAAAAGATGATAAAATCGATTATTTAGAACAGGGATAGATAAGAAAACTGTATAGTTTTAATTTTTTTCTAAATCGATGCACATATTAAAGTCTTATTAATTCCGATAACGAACACACGAATAATTAAAATTTCTTTCTGAGGAAATAATCAGAAATCTCATCAGTAGCATTGAATTTAATATTATTTTTTTAAATATTAACTTTCATATTTTTAAAATTTAAAATGTTTATAATATACTTTACAAATTGTACTAATCTTGAACTACAGGTTTCTGCGATTACAGCCAAAATTATTGTTCATTTATTTAAAATTATAATTAAAAGTATCGTAATAAAATATTTTTGCCTATTAATCTATTTCATGTCAATTACATTTAACACAAGCAGGGATTTATATTATTTTTCTTAATTTAAGAATTAAACACTCGATTAATAGCATCGGTACGTGCATAAAAACAATTTTATAGCCTGTATTACTTACGAGTTGTCACATATCCATGACGATAAATATGTCACACATTCAAGTGATAAATTTCTTTTTTGATATTAATTTTTTCATGATCCAATTTTGGTGACTACTTTTTTAAAATCATACATGAATAAAAAAAAAAAGATTAAAAAAAAGGAAACCAAGGTTTGTTCCGCTACTAAATAATGTTGTAATAAAATAGCAAAAACATTATTTATTATAAAATTATTATTTTTATTATAGTTTAGTTTAAAGACAATATTATTTTCTATTAATACGATACACCTACTTGTTCTTTCTGCATCGCCAATTTTATATCGTTTAATAATATTGTTACGTTCAAAGTCAAATCAATATTTTATAAACAATTTCGAAAATATGCAACACAGTTTTGATTTATTACAAAAAAAAATATATAAAAAGAAAACATAATATTAGATCCACATGAATGAATCCTTAGATAATTCTTTTAAATAATGATTAATTATAAAAAAGTATAAAAGTTATTATTTAGCAACAAAAAATCTGATCTGATGCATTATGATTATTTAATTATTGTAAAAGCAAAAAGGCAAACAAACAATTATTGTTTAAAAACATAACATATCATAAACATTTCAATCCTATAAATAAGTATTTTATTGTGTTAGGTTTTCTATATTAAATAGATCACGTGAAGAATGGGTAGGTTGCTACTGTATAGAAAGAAAGACCCATCAAAATTTACTCGGATGGATCAAGGAAACTGTGGTAAAATCATTATCAGAGTAGCAACAAACAGAAAAATAACAATTTAAAAAAAAAGAATCTGATAAAATAATAGCGATAAATCAATCCCTGGAATCTTCCATCATTTACTACTACGAGTAGAAAAAAATTATTTTGTATTAAGAAAAATACCTTAATATATAAATAAGAATCAAGATGTTTGTGTTACTTTTAAATCGATTTTGTTTAAAATTCAAAAAGCCGATCCGAATGATTTTTTTTTTACCGCTATAAATATAAAATGAAACGAGGTGATTGTTCACAGGTTCACACGGACGGCATTTTCATCCGACACACCGACCGCGTGCGGTACCTCGAGCTCTACCTTGATCGTCGTTTGACGTGAAAGTACCGCGCGAGAGAAATAAAGCTGACAACACAGTTTTAGGACTTATCCGGAACGCGGCTTTAGCCGTGCACGTTGTTTCTGCTGTGAGGTTTACACACACAACTTAATTTAAAATATTTATCGTTGTATTTTTAATAAAATATATTTATCGTTGTATTTTTAATAAAATATATTTCGTTTATTTAATTCAATGATTCTAAATAAAGCGCCCGCACATAAAGTATTAAATTTGCGCGAGTGTGGCGATACTAGCGGTGATGGTTGTCACTAACTACACTAGTGTAACTTCACATCTTGCATAGAACAAATTTCGCTTGTACATCGGGAGACTCGTGTAACCGCAGGGCTTAACGCGTTAGGTATCGAATCGACCCGGGCAGACCGAGTTACTTTAAATATTAATTTATTTAATTCTACCGCTCACTTTTGACGTCATAACATACCAATAGATTATTGCATTTTTTGGAGTGGGGGTGCTATTTTGCAAAATACATTTTTTTCAAATATTGTTTTAATTTTTAATCGTACCTAAGAAAAATTTAACCTTAATTAGGCGAAATCTCGAGATAACTGAGGGTCACCTTCCTCTACAGCCTCACCCCCTTGACTTTTTAAAGTTGAAAATTTAATAGCATCAGTTCCCCATAGTACTAAACCAAAATGTAATCTGACCAGTTTGATCAAAATAAGTCCAGTAGTTCTGGAGATAAGGTGATTTAGAGGCCAACACCGAATACATGTACATAAGAACTTTAACATCCGGAAAATTTCCATCTGGTTTTTTGGGTTCTTTAAGTGTCAAAACTCAAGAGCCGGTGAAAACCGCATATGCCCAAATTGGACCGATTAAATACTTTTCTTTCTAGAGCTATAGCTCCATCTATTTAAATAGATTAGGTTAAATACAGTATGAGATATTGATTGTTAGGCAGGAATTTACACTTTTTGCTGTCCAATAAAGGTTTAATATACAAGGTGATTTTAAAATAGATTTGGACTTAAGGCATAGAGCTATGGGAAACGACATGAAAAAGTAACGTTGAGTTTATACAACGTCTACAGATTAAATTGGCGAAATCCATTGCAGAGGCACCGTGGTCCGCATGGATCGATGACGACTACGTAGAATTTTTTTTTTTTTTTTTTTTTTTTTTTTTTTTTTTTTTCACCTCCGGAATCACCGTTAGGTTATATCTTCAGAGGATGAGATGAACGAAT
>JAAAKQ030473796.1:0-23227 GCA_010016005.3 Zanna intricata | reverse complement strand
TTTCAATTAACCACACTTCTCAGGAGTGGTCGACCTGAGATTGTACAAGACTACACTTCATTCACATTCAAACACATATCATCCTCTGAAGTAATACATTACAGTAGTTCCGGAGGCTAAACAGATAAAGAGAGAATCGATCAGTTGGTTCTTTGAGATTTTTCGAGATGAAATATATCTAAAAACCTTCTCAGTTATAACAAGAAACATGGGTAAAAATTTGGTTGCGATTGATCGAATAATTTTTTGTTTATTCCCAACAAACAAAAAACCTCTTCGTTTTTATATAATAGTATAGAATAGGTAGATATAGATTATGAACGGATTAAAATATAACATTTAATTAAAATAATTAACACTTCGTAAATATTTATTGAAGTCATTTTATAATGATTGAGAAAATTTATTTACTGCAAAAAAAAAAGGATTGTATTACTTAGCTATGTTTCCTTATTAATGGACTTAAATTGAGTGGGTTGGTATTACTAATCACCAATTCTGTGTGCAGAGGTTGGGTACAGTAGTATTCTGATATATGGTTATATCTTTTTGGAAAAAATAAATAAATTGTTGGTCACTGTTATATTGTACTGATTAGTGTAAGCTTTTAATTTTTTATTGTACAAATTAGTAATTTAATTTTTAGTTGTAAGTATTTCTTGCTATACGATCAGAAATGTTTATTACATGGTTTTATACTTCTAAAACTTAACTACATTTTAACTTTCCTTGTATAATAAACGTATTTTTATAATACGTTTATTATAAAAATAACCTTAGGTTTTATAAAATAACCTTTTTTATTATAAAAAAGTATTAGATTAATACTTTTAATCAAATAAAACATAACCTTATCTATATCGATTATTATCCAAGTTAAATTTATTACATAAAGTAGATTTATGTAAGATAAATATTGTTTTTTTTTTACATTATTTAAATTCGTTATGTTTATTAGTTATTAAGCAGATTTAGTAATATCATGTTGTAAGAGCTGGTTTTGCCAATGGTTTAATATTTAAGTGGTTGTTGCTAGTGGTTTCTAGAAATGATTACTCCACAGGAAGTCTTAAAAAAAAAGTAACTAAAGACTGATTATCCATTCCAGTAAATATCTGTATTTTTCATTACAAATATTCTAAATTCTTCCTATAATGTACTATGATAGGTTTTTGAATAAATTAGCATCAAATTATATTTCTGCCTGTTATTGTATGCTGAAAATTCATTGTGAGGTTTGCTGCCATTTATAAAATTATCTGTTAAATGTAGACATATTTAAAAATGTAATAATTATTACTACCTCTGGATTTATGCATGATTGTTGTTTATATGTAAATAACATCTATTCACAGAGAATGGTTGAATATTAATTAACATTTTTTTGTCTGTCAATTCAGTTTGACATTTTATTGATAAATAATTAAATGAAATTAAATTTAAAAATGTAATGTTCAAAATAGCTGTACTTTAAGGTGATTAAAATTTCAGAATAAGTATGTTCTGTAGTTTAATACTAACATCACACTATTTATTATCAAGGCCCATTCACTGTTAGGTAATGAAGTAAATGTTATATTAAAAGCATAAAACCTCAGTGGTTTTCCCTCTCATTGTTAGAAAAGCAAAAAAAGAAAAGAAAAAAATTTTTCTTAGTTCCTTTTTGATTGGAAGATGTGATTACAACTTCAAGCTTTGCTGCCACACTTATCAATATAAACTGGTGTCAAGGACCCTTTAACACCATTTTGACCTACCCTGCCTGCTGAATAACCAGAAATCATAAGGAGCCTGGCGGATTTGAAGAATTTTTCTTTACCAAGCGACCCAAAATTAGACTTGACGAATGAGTGTGATTGCTATTATGATACAGCTTTTACTGCTGGGTTTTCCAAATGTTTGGTTTGTAGCCCAAAATCGCATCAACAATGTTGCAAAATCTCAAAAAAATACTGTTATCGACAGTTTGGTCATCTAGAGTGAATTTATAATGCCTAACTTCACTGCAATGTGATTAAACTGCCACCATCACTTTCATTTTGGTCCGCAGTTGTCCTGTTTTTTTGATCAACCAACATTTTTACAGTATCAAATGAGAATTTTGTTAATGAATCTTGGTTTTGACCCATCCAGTACACTGGTTACTCAACTGAAGTTTAGATAATTTGAAAATGGTTTACCAATCTTTAATTTGTATAACCCAATATCTTCATCCCTGAAAGTGTGCTTAAACATGTTTCACTTTGGATTTCACCAAGTTTTTGGTCAACTTTGAATGCATAACATCATTATTCTCAAAACATAAATGCAAGAGAGACCTATATTTCTAACGGACATGCAGGCCTGCTGGACACTAACCGAACACATTATAAGATTAAAAAAAAAAAAAAAACATTCATGAGCATCCAGGTACTGGTGATGCACTCGTACCAAGTATTACTACTTACATAAAAATACTTATCTAGAAAATATAATGTGGTCAGATAGATAATATTAATAAATTTGTTTAAAACCAAACATACCTTTCTAGCGGTTAAAATTAAAAGTAAAGTAAAAGTAAATAAAAAAAAGAAAAAAGCTATCTATCTGTAATATTTATGTTGTATCAGGGTCATTGTAACACTCCTTACAATCTACAGTAGAATGGCAGATGTCTTAAATATGAATGAATTTTTATTTCAAAAGAATGGCAACAGGCATAATTGAGTGTTCCTTTGTCATGTTTGTTTTTTAAAGTTGAAATATGATTTTTCTTAATAGTACATATCTAATTCAGATGATTAAATTCATTATGTATTACAGGGAATGGATGCACCAATTGGTGATGCATTTGTGGATGGAGAGCCATTACGTTGTGATATTAAATTAGAAAACAAGGATGAAATGGAGGAAATGAAATTCCTATTTGTACCAGTTATCAAAGTAGAAGCTGGTCTGACAAATGAGCATGTAAGTTTTTTTATTACTGGGAGTTTATTTTTCATCATTCATTAGAAAGTTTCATAAATTTGTTTTGTTTTATGGATTGTAATCTTTCATCCTTATAACCATATAAGTTTCCCTGATCATTTGACAGTTCCTCATTACACGATCCAACTGTTCTTCTAGGTATTCCTCTATCTTCATTATATTTTAATTAATCTTAAACATCTTCACTTAAAAATTATGTAAGCTATCTTATTTTTAAATTTATATTTTACAACCCTGTATACTTTTTTGATTATTCTTTTGTCCTTAATTAATTTTCAGAAGTAAAAACTTGTCTTACTGATAGTGGAAAAATTTAATGCATGAGAAATAACTGAAGATATGGTTATGTAGCTGTATAAAATATTATTGTTTCATGTTTCAGTACATTGATGAATCGCAATCATTATCTTCAGAAAAAGAAGATCCGCTCCGAGTAGAGAGCAGTAATATTTCATTGACCGCTGCCAGTATGAAAATTACATCAGTTAAATCGGAACAGCCAGATATTGAACATGAAGAAGTAGTAAGAGACATGTTTTCATAGTTTATTAACTTTAAATATTTTTCAAGTCCTTAGTAAAAATGGGTGATCTACTTTAGAGCTTTTGATAATCTATCATTGGTATTTAAATGTCTTTCAAACCAAAAAGACCTTTAAATTTGTGGATATACTTACCGCATCGCTTATGCAAACAAAAATGTTGATGTTATATTTATTTTTTTGTGAGTAAATATTCCCTTAATATTTAAAAAAAAAAAAATGATTTTATGTCCATTTTCTTTTTTTAAAGGAGTCCTTTACAACTCTTTAAAAATATTTCTGAGAATAGTCTACAAGTATAATATGAAATACTTTTTCAAGATCAATAAATATAATGTTGTAACATTTTTCTTTATGTTGTCATTCTCTTTATTCTTGTTATGAATCAAGAAGATTAGTTTACTTCCTTGTATGGCCATAATTTTATTGAAAATAAGTTTTTCCCCATCTCTCATTCTATTTTGGGTCATACTCTACTCTGTGGATTGACCACATGAACCAACTGTGTCACAGGCAATCTCTTTCACTAAGCCACAGCTTCTTTTGCTAGCTAATTTCCCTGGGCCACAGTTATTTTTTGTTAAATGTTTTGTTAATTTTCTAATTTTTGTTACATTTTTAAATATTATTTTGCATTTTAATTGTTAAAAAGTTTAATTTAGCAACTAAAGGAGAGATCCACTTTTGGATCATGCAGTCTCAGAGAATGACTTGTGTATAGAGAGGCCATGTGACTCAGTTAAGTCACAATGAAATATAGTATTATCAACTAGAAATAATATTTCCATAAAAAATTAATTTATTGGAATAAAAATTATGTACGTAAAAATAATTATCATTATACAGAATAAAATATCCATATCCTTTACATCTAAATTATGATTTTTTAAAATGTTACTGCTCATGAATACACCACACAATAAAGAAACTAATTTACTGTAATAAACATCATAATATGGAAAAATAATAATATACTGAGTAATAGTGATATAAAATTGTATAAAAAAAAAAATAACAGGAAGTCTATTACTGCATAATAAATAGAAAGATTGTTATGCCTTCACTACACAAATTTTATTGTGTGCCCTTCCAGCATTATGAGTTTTGAAGAAACAGTTTTTGCACATTCGTTCATTACGCCGATTACACTACAGTTGCACTTTTCTGGTTTTCTAAATTGCTTCTTTTTGACCTAGATTTATAACCAAATTTTTGTAACATAATTTGCAAAAACCTCTAGTTTTCTCTAAGTGATGCGTTGTTACTGTTGTATATGGTTGGACATTTATGACAGTATTATTATCCAGCCAACTGTTGAGAATTAAATTTAAAACTTAGAAGAAGTTCCAAAATAAACACAGAACAAAAAAACATATTTGTAAATAACTGTATATAGCATAGTAAATAACAAAAAGAACAAGTCTTTAAATATCAAGATTAGCCAGTTTTAAAAACTGAGTATGGAAAAATAGATTAAGTAAAATGGTTAAAATTTCTCTGAGAAACTATATAGTGGAACAGAAAATTTTCTTAAGAAATTGAACAAACAGAATTTATGTAACACCAAACATGTACAAAATCTTTTTCTATGAATGCAGAATTAATGTATTTGAATACGGTGCCTTTTCTAAAAGTGTTCTACATTGCAGAATTTTTGAGAATAATCAGTACAAGTCTTTTCTAAAGAAACCCAAAAGAAAGAAAAGAAATTTTATGGAAAATATTTGATCCGTAAGACAATATGCCCTTAATATATGTAAATTCTGCTCCCACAAATGTTGCAGCAGAAATTTAAAGAAATAATACACGAGCAGATTATTTTGCACAGACCACATTTTTAAGTATGAGTGATAATCAAATTCTTAAGAAAATCTTTATATTTTATTTAGAAAATAAAACCTAAAGAATATGTTGCAATTAAGTTAATGAGCCCTTAATAAGAAAACTGGAATAGAAATTCAAACTTAGAAAATTGGAAATTAATCAAGAAAAAATTAAAAATTGAGGGTTTTTGAAATTAAATTTCAGAATAAAAAGAGTTGTTACAGAATTCAGAAAATATCCATGAGAGACTTAGAAGTATTGTGAAAGGAAAGCCCATTAAAAAAAGTCTGAAGTTGGCAAAACAAAAAAAATAGAAGAAAATACCTTCCAATACAAAATGTATTTATGAATAGTTTTAATAATTATACCAAATTGTGTATTTAATAAAAACTGAGAAGTAATAGAACATAAATTATTTTACATAAGTTCATTTTGATTAAAACATTATGTAATTATCAGCCAAAGAGTTCTCTTTTATTTTACAGAAAAAATAAAATGTAGAGTAATGAGTATAATTTTTTATTTATTTATTTTTGCAGGATGCTGGTGAAGCAGTTGAAAGGGTTTCAAAATTATCAAGGAAACAGGCTAAAAAAAGAAAACATTGTGATGTTTGTTTAAATTCATTTTTAAATATTGAAGAATTCAATAAACATAATTGCTTAAAGAATGGATCTGTTCATGTTGGGGAGAAAAAATTCATATGTAATTTTTGTCAAAAGTCTTTTAGTCTGAGTGGCAATTTAAAGGAACATCTTTCCATTCATACTGGTGAAAAGAGATTCACATGTAATGTTTGTCAAAAGTCTTTTACTCATAGTTCTACTTTGAAGCAGCACTTTACTATTCATACCGGTGAAAAGAAATTTACATGTGATTTTTGTCATAAATCTTTTTCTCTCAGTTCTACCTTAAAAAGGCACCTTTTCATTCATTCTAGTAAAAAAATATTCACATGCAACTTTTGTCAAAAGTCATTTAGTCATAGTTCTAATTTGAAGAAACATATTTCAATTCATTCAAGCGAAAAAAGATTCATATGCAATTTTTGTCAGAAGTCATTTACTGATAATTCTAACTTTAAGAGGCATGTTTCAATTCATACTGGTGAAAAAAAATTCATTTGTAATGTTTGTATAAAGTCTTTTATAGACAGTTCAGCTTTAAAAAAACACCTTATGATTCATACTGGTGAGAAAAGATTCACTTGTAATTTTTGTCAAAAATCTTTTAGCCAGATCGCCCATTTAAAGAGACATCTCATCATTCATACTGGTGAGAAAAAATTCTTATGTAATTTTTGTAAAAAATCTTTTAGAGACAGTTCTACTTTAAAGAGACATATTTTAATTCACACAAATATTGTGTAATTTTTGTTTAAAAGCAATTTTTTTTTGTTTCATTTAAATTAATCTATTATTATTCAAAGGTCCATTCTCTGAAAATATACTTTATTAACCGATTTTTTCCTCCACTGGCCGTTTTTCCATTCTGAATCTTCATTAAAGCACAGTGGAACTGTATATGTTCCAATTGGTTAGAAAGAGAATGTAAGAGCCTTAATTAAAATTAACCCTTTCCAGCCAACAGACACATGGATGTGGTTGATAATAGCCACTATTCAATTATGGGAGTGCAACACACTGTCAGTATTTGAAATCTGTAGCCTTGATTTGATTTATATGGTTTTAATTAGATTTTTTCTTAAAGGTAAATTATCTTTTTAAAATGTATTTTATATAACACTATAATTATATATACATTTTATTATTGTCAAGAAATCCTTCATCCTTCTATACATCTTGAGCATAACAGACATAAAATTATGCAGTTTTGAGTAAAGAAAATGATTAAAAGAATCAAAATTCCTTAATCATGGAATGTGAATGTTTTTTCATTATGCTATTCATGGAAGTGTTTGTAATTTTTACGACTAAAAAAAAAAAAAAAAAACTAATTTAACTTCAACAGAACTGTTTATTTTTTGTATAAAATTTTATAAAAGATGAGTTATGTACACTACATTAAAAAAAACAGCAATTAAAGGAATTATAATATATAGAGCATTTTTATTTACATTTGGCACATGCCTCACTGTGTGTTCTTTACAGAAAGGTTTTTTTTTTGTTGATTTTACAATTCGTTATCATGTAATGTTTTTTGGATGGACAGATGTAACATATTGTACTTTTATTTTCATTTTGAATAGAAAATGAAAGACTGAATAAATGATAGCCTTTTTTCCATCTATAACTCTGAATGATTTACTTAAAGTTAAAGAAAAGTTTACTTTTTTTTTATGCATCTTGCTGTTTGTAACGGGAATTGCTCCCAGTAAAATACAACTAATTATTTTATATTGTGCATGTTCATGGCTCGATAAAGATATTGAGAGACTGACAATTTAGAATGTTTATATAATTACAGTAAGACAATTTAATATTAATGACAGTGGTGACAGTAATAATAATGTTCATAATCATAAGAGACAATAATCAAACAAATAATACATAATATTACTTCATATTACACATCAAATAGTCATAAATGTCTAGTAATAATAATAATAATAACAGACAATAATCATAAACATCAAGGATAATAATAAATAGAGATTACATACAAATATAACATAATCAAAACAGTAAACATAATTTAAAAGTATAGCGTAATACATGGCTTAATGAAAACAGTAAACCATCATAATATAACACATCATTTAGTAATAATAACCAGAGATTATATACAAAACAGAATTTAAACTATTCTTCAAGATTCATTCCAGATAGATAAATAGAGAACCAGAATTCAGACCCATTAATAAAATATATAGCATAATTGCTTATCTTAATCCTTTTAACAACTAGTGTTGTATTAAAAAACAATACTGCACTAGATAAGACAAATATAAAGTTCTTTCACTGGCAAATACCTTTGCTATACACAAATCTACCCTAGCGGTTAATAAATGAAATTTAGTACGTTATCCCTTCACTTAAAGTTTTACAGCAACTCACCAATATTATTACTTGTTTACTGGAATTACTTGTGGCATCACCTTAATTGTATCAAACTTAATTCACACTGGAAATTCACTCCTTCAACTATTCTTCCAGTTCTGTCCGCAGACAGAAACTGAAAGAGCACTTTCCAATCTGGACACTGGAACTGCTCTTCCAGTCCCCAGTTCTGGGGAGTTTTGAGGACTAGAAATTCACTCCCTATAAAATGCCCTCGCTGACTGATGTCTCACACTCTTGTCTTGCAGACTCACACCACTGAATTTGCACAACTCCCCTCACTGGACTGACGTAACGTTTCGCCTCGCCTGCTGCTTCTTGTGAAACTGAACTTTAGCTAGTCTTCCCAGAGGTATTTTATACTTCTATCCCCTTTACCTGGCAGACCAGATCCAACTCAAAGCGTGAGACCAAGGTTTTCATTCCCATGCATTTCTATGAAATTCCAAACCTAATCCAGTGATTTTTCTCGTGGCACATGTGTTAAGGTGTATCAGCAGGCAGTATAACAGAAGATGATTGTTAAAGGACCAGTTAGCTTTACTAAAAGGATTCATTTTTGTCCCTTTCTGGGACAAAATGAATTTTATATTTCTACTATTTTCATAATAATTTGTAGGAATGCGAAGTCAGGCTCGCTATACTGATCTTGTTACAATACAATTTTTTTTTTTGTCTTCAGTCATTTGACTGGTTTGATAAAGCTCTCCAAGATTCCCTATTGAAACAATATAATAATTATTTCAAACTATTAAAAAAAAAAAATCAGCTCCGATAACTTACACTACAAACATAACTGTTTACAGAAGAAAATATCCTGAAATATAAACAAAAATAGAATTGATCAGCTCAATTTAAAAGATCAGATCATCAGTACATTCTGATGACTTTGCCATTTGAATACATAACATCTAGCTCGTAATTATGTTACAAAACATTTAATGACTTGCACAACTTCTAGACTCCAACATTTTGGTCAGAGGAATCGATTCCATATGGCACAGAAGTCCTAACTAAATTAGGAACTCTTCATCAGGTTTCTATTTCTTCATTATAATTTTAGAATAGCTGCCTTTTCCTTAAACTTTTCCCTAAATTTATTAGTTCTTTTACTATTAAATTAATCACTTTTTGTTAAATGCCACCTTAAATGTCCTACTTTATTGGTCGCTGTCAAGTACTACTCTGAGTACAGGTGTGCTTCAAAATGAATTTCATCTAATCTGTCATATCCCCCTTTGTTTAATAATGTTCAAAGAAAAAATATATGAGTACAGAAGTAAGTTACATGTACCATACAGTTTTATACAGAAATCCTCAGGAAGAAGTTTCGCAATTAGAATAGTTATAATAGTCTTTAAAATTAATTGAAGAAGTATAATTTGTATTAATGAGTGCTTTCCTCTTCACTACCTTCATAAAAAGAGTGGTCAAGACTGTAAACCCTCTTAATTGCTGTCAGCCAGTACAGTTGTAAGTATATTACTGTACATAATTCATGTCATGGTAATCAATAATTTAAAGGTTCTTCTTGATCAAGATTTTTTTTGTGTGGATGGTCAGGATTGATTTTATGGAATCTATTCTAAGATAGCTGAGGGTTTGTAGATTTTGACAATACGTTTGTTTTTGTATTAGAGAAGCATATACTTGTTTAAATAATATTGAAAGAAAAAAAAAAATGATTACAGAAGTAAGTTACATGTACCATACAGTCTTATACAGAAATCCTCAGAAGGAGAAGTTTCACAATTAGAATAGTATTAATAGTCTTTAAAATTAATTATAGAAGTATAATTTGTAGTAATGACTGAATGTATTTTAAAAATAGTGTATTGTAAACAAATGAAAAAGGCTCTGTGCAAGACAAGTTTGTAAAATGTTAATATTCTATACTTAAAGTTATTTTTTAATTTTAAAACTTTAGATTTAGGATTTAATTTTTATTAATTAAGTTTAATTTAATAAATTAACTCTAAAACTTTAAATAACTTAATCAACATTTTTAAAACTTATATTTTTTTGCACATACAGAGTAATTCAGGAGGATGCTTTGTTAACGAGTTATATAGGGTGAAAGATTTTGCCCGAGTTTCAGTTCCTCTGGGTAAAATAAGCTTTTCTGAAATTCTGGGAAGATCAATTAATGGGCAAATTTAATAGTTTCTTATGGTTTTTGAGCTGAGAAAATAAAAAAAAATAAGCCCCAGGACTGTATCTCTCTTAGATTCTAAGATATCCCATGTAAAACGTCAAAAATAGGGTTAAAAAACACATTTTTTTAACACTTGACGTACAATAACGTTGTTAAATTGACAATAAATCATACATTTTTTAAACCTAAATTGTAGGGAATTTAATTATAAGAAGATTGATGTAAATAATGTCAACAGAAAACAAATAAAATTTTAAACATGTCAACTCTTACTACAACAAAGCAGACGAAAACTTAGAAGAAAATGTTACAAAAAAAGAAAACAGATGTGTCTAGTAGGTATAATAATTTTAGACCTACGGAAAACAAGTTGGCAACACTGATTTTTTTCATCACAGTTTGTTTAAATACTACTCATTGTTGCCAGTTAATTGTGATAATGTGTCAAATAACCTTTTGCTGATGAATCGTGTTTGCAGTATTTTGTCAAATTCTTATCGTAAAAATTTCAGAAAACTGTTAAGAAGTGTAATTTTGTATTCATATTACAGTGCATAAAAATCAAGTCTGTTAAAAAAAGTGAAATTCTGTTTAGTTTTGTTTTGAAAAATGCCGCGTATCTTCACTTATGCCGACATGATTTCATCTATGGATTTTGCAATGGAAGTGCTGCAGCAGCAGTCTGGAATATCGACATAGGTATCCTTGTCGTGTCGTACCAAATCGTAAAATTTTATTAGAATGTTTAATAATCTTTATGAGAATGGTACACTTCCCAGCGCTCATATTTCATCTGAACAAGCAAATCATGCTGATGCTGATGAACATTCTGCAGATGGTTCAATGTAGTGCGGCAATGAGCACACAATTAATTGCAACACGCTCAATATTTCACAAAGTAGAGTATGGAGGACATTAAATAATAATGGATTGCATCCTTTTCATACTCAGAAAGTGCAACATCTCCAGCCTGGTGACTAGCCAGCTGGCTGCTGTTTTGTCAGTGGGTTAATAGAATCAACATTTAATTCCATTTATACTATTTTTGGATGAAGCTACTTTCACTCGTAACGGAATAAACAACACATGGAATGGGCCTCGGTGGTCTGAAGAAAACCCACATGCAACAGTGTAAAAGATTTCCAGCAACTATTTTCAGTTAATGTTTGGTGCAGATGACCAATTAATTGGCCCTTTCATACTACAACATTGTGTCACTGGGAGAAATTATCTGGAATTTTTACGTAAGAATTTATTATAATGCTGGAAAATATACCCTTAGCAAAACAAACTGAAATGTATTACGAACTTGATGGAGCTCCTAAACATTTCACTAATGAAGTAAGGCAATATCTTGATGAAAGGTTTGCTGTTAAATGGATAGGACATGGAGGGCCGGTTAATTGGCCACCGAGATCCCCTGACCTCACTCCGTTGGATTATTGTTTGTGGGGATGGTTGAAAAATGAGGTTTACAAGCAAAAATTAGACACATGCAATGAACTGATTGCTGGCATTCTCAACGCTGCAGCTATAATCAAGGAATGCAAAGATACCATTAGACTGGCAACACAAAATCTAGTACAACGCATTGAAAAGTGCATTGAACACAACAGTGCCATTTTTTAAAGTTATTAAACCACATGAAATACTACTTGTAAGCAGCATTTTATCATTATCATAAAAAAACTAAGTATTTTTTCTTCCTCCAATTATTTTCTACTGTACATAATAAAAAAGTTTTTTAAGTCTGTTAAAAATTATTAATTTAATAATTAATAATAAATTAATTTGTTAAATTAATTAAATTAATTTGTCTGTTAAATTAATTTGTTGTTAATATGAGTTGATATGTTTAAATTTTATTTTTTTTCTGTTATAACAATACATACATAAAAATGTATGATTTATTGCCAATTTAACAACGTTATTGTACGTCAAACGTAAAAAAAATGTGTTTTTGACCCTATTTTTTGCGTTTTACAAGGGTTATCTTAGAAACTAAGAGAGATACAGTCCTGGGACTTATTTTTTTCGATTTCCCAGCTCAAAAACCATAAACAATTGAACTTTCCCTTTAATTGACCTTCCCAGAATTTCAGAAAGCCTTAATTTACCCGAAGGAACTGAAACTCGGGCAAAATCTTTCACCCTGTATAACTTGCTAACGAAGTGTTTTCGAACCTATGTTTATATGAACTTTTTTCTTATTTTTAGCCTCTAGAATGAGTTGTCAAAGTATTACCCTATCCTCCTGAACCACCTTGTATATCACACAATTAAAAGTAACATTTAAAAACTGGATAATATGATATTAATGTACTTTTGTATTTTTGGTTTATTTATTTGCTGTACTTAACAGACAATATGGAAATATAAAGTCTTAAGTGAAGTGAAAAACAAATTTCTTGCTCTATTCTGTTATATTCGTGATCTTCAAATCATTGAATACTGTTATTTCAATTTGTTTTCATCACCCGAAAAAGCCATAAGTTGACTTACTTTAGTTTGACAATACTTTTATTTTTCTATTAGAGAAGCATTTACTTCCCCTTGTTTAAATAATGTTGGAAAAAATATATATGATTACAGAAGTAAATTACTTGTACCATACAGTTTTATACAGAAATCCTCAGAAGGAGAAGTTTCACAATTAGAATAGTTATAATAGTCTTTAAAATTAATTATAGGAGAAATATAATTTGTAGTAATGATTGGACGCATTTGAAAAGTAGACATCATATTAGTAATATGGTACTTAGGAGAATATTTAAATAAGGTAGTGCAAGGGATACTAAATGAGTACAGATCATTCCTAACATTTTCAGCTGCTTGACTAACAATAAAAATGTATAAAGTAAATAACAGAAATGGCATCATGCTGTACAAAATGTGCTAAATAAAAATACTGGAGGTTTCCAGTAAGATGGTATTGAACAAACTATAAAACTAGTAACTCAATATCTGGTTATTTAAATTTAGCTATTACTAACTTGTAACAGGAAAAAATACAAACAGCACTAACAAGGTTTAGTTAAGAATATAGTCATATAACGGATAAGTATCTTTAGAAAGAACAGTTTTTGTTGTAAATACTGCCATTTTGATTTTCAAATCGTGAAAAAGAGGCTGATAATTTAATAATCCTGTTTACTTTTTTTTGGTCCTTTAATGCCCTTGTTAAATTTTGTGGCCTGCCGAGGAAGCCTAAGCTTGATGTGATCATCAAAATTAGTAGAATGAATACTTACTCTTCACTAAGAAAATATGATACAGTTTATTGACAGTAGCATCAGAGATACTTTTAGTTTAGGACTAATTGAGGAGTATCTCATTAATACTGATTGTGAATAATCTTAAAAAAAAAATCACAACTTCGATAATGACCTTGATGATACTAAGGAGAATTGCAAGCATCTATCATTACTGTTAATAACATGACATCAGATAGATGATCTTTTTTTTTTTGTTAGTAGCTTTTGTTTAGCAGTCAATTATATAGGGATAACTCTTAATTTGAGTGTAACCTTTTATCAAAAATCTTTGATGAATAATGGCTTAATAAATATTCTATATTAGATTTATATACAGAAAATCTCTTTGAAGATCTTGGATTTTTTTTCAAATTCAACACCGGACATCTTTTTGAAGTATTCATTTAATTTTCATTTTAATAAACCTTTATTAAGTCAATTAAAATTGTTAAAGCTTAAATACATAATCATTATATTATTTGTGTCAGTAATGCTATTATTCTCAAATTCAGTCGCTTTCATTTTATCTTCACTGAACTCATCTTTAAAGAATTAATGTTGAAAGTTGATCGACAGACAAGAAATAATTTTTCAGAGTAGGGTATATATTTGCTGTTAATAGACAGCAATAGAGATTTTTGAATTTACTGAGAAGTTTTATAATTAACTTTTAAAAAAATTCTTTTAACTATCTGAACTCTTCTGTTCTAATAGTGTAATATAAGATAGAAAATAATCTAACTTATTACAATGCTTTTAATGTCAACTAATGCATTGTTACAAGCAGTTATACATTAGGTGGGTAGAGATATCTACAATATGTTTCATTAGTATTATTTATTAAATTTGAACAAGTATTTCTGCTGCCATAATTTTTAAAACGGCCAAAAAATTTGTATAACAATTACTTCTATTAAAATGTATACATTTTGCAAGAATTTGTTTTCTTGAAAAGAAGGAATAACTGATAGTGAAAGCCTTTTCATTTGCAATACTTTTAAGATACATTAATCTTTGATTATAAACCATGCTGTTTAAGATAAAAATATTGTATCATAATGAAATGTAAAAAATATTTTACATTTACATGGTTTGATCCATTAGTATATACTGTACAAAAAAACAAATCATTTTCCTTTCCTTTAGAATCTGTGTTACTCTATCTACTGCTAATGCCCCAATGTTGCTGTTAATAATGACCTCTACAATCAATTTCACATCAGACATATATCTGCAAAGACATAAACAAAAATCAGGTTATTGAATCAAGTCAATAAATATAGCACATCACACTACAAATATGAAACGACATATCTGAGTACTTTTAGTGTAATTATGTTAATAATACAAACTGCGCCAATATAATCAGGATTACCAAACCTTGGCCCTCTGAAATATCACGCTACAAATAGTTGTAACATGATGATCAGCTTTCAGTTTGGTGATATAGTTTACTTTGTTAAAAAAAATTCATCTAGAAAAATTTTACACGTTTATTACTTTATTCTAAATTTTCAATTGTTAGCGTATAAATATGGACATGCTTGGTAATCTCGAATAACAATAATCAAATCTATTTGGGCAGTTTTATGAAATAATATTTTACAAGTGAAAATAATTAACTTCAGTTCACCAATATTGAATGGAAACCATTATTCTGAAAATATTATCAAATGATCAAATGGACTTGTCATATCCAACTGTACTCTATATAGGTCTGTGCAGAATGAAGATTAGGTCCTCCTAGCAAAAATTATGACTGAAAATTTTTTTTTTAACAAAATAATGGCATTTCTAAAGTACTTGGTTGTCTTAACTTATTTTCAGAGTATTTTTACTTTGTATTGCAGAAAACCCATAATAAATGTAAATTATTTAATGTAATAGTAATGATCATTCAGTGCAAAGTTAAAAAAAAAATTAGTTGTTATACATTAATAAATTTGTGTTAATTAATTGAAGCTCTGTTATGTTTATGTTTAGGTACAGAATGAACTATAATAATGTCCTCTCTTGAAGACTGAAGTATGACAATATAAAAAAAATTTGTTGTGAAGTCTGGTTGAACTAAGTTAATATTGTAATGTTGCACTTCCAAAAATATAAAATATGTAATATGTTTAATAAAAATATGAGGTATATATTTAAACCATGTAATTCTATTTTGACTTTTTCAAGTTACTTCATGGAATTACACTTATTGTCTTACTACTATCTACAATAGACAGAATTATTTGTAGATCCAATAAATGTTAAATAATAAAGCCAAAGTGTGTTCGATGTCATTGAAAAAAAAAAAATGATTTGTTATGAAGTATTGTTACAAACATTTGTGTGTTAAAAGTAGCATGCCAGAAATTGGGTAATAAATTCAACAATATCATTTATCACTGACTCATTTATAGTCTGTATTTGCTCATAAATTTCCTTCACACAAATGGTTATAGTGAACTCGATGTGTCATAACAAACTAGAATAACAGTATGCGAGAAATCTATATCAAGAAAATTGAAGACAGGACAAATAAATAGGTATGTTTGTACAAGAGTTGAAATTGAGAAGACTTATTTTCAAACAAAAAAAACTGTGATTGCATTTAACCCACAGCGTGTGTTCAACAGTATTTCTAATCAAACTGGATTTTGCTCAAAATTATATTTTTTGTTCATTTATACACATCCTGAAGAATTGAGATGTAACAGTAAATGTTTCTCAAGTAAAATAATGGCTAAATCATATAGGTACTTCTATAGACTACTATACAGCCAGAGATAAATATTAAAAAAATTAAAATACACGACCCCAAAAAAAAAACGTTACTCTTTAATGTAGGATAATTACTAATATAGGAGAATTGAAGTGTGCGGGTAACAATTTTGTATATAGTATAATTTTTTCAAATTTATTTAGACACACATACATGTGTGTGTAATGTGTGTAAATACACATACATGTGTGTATTCCCAGTAATGTAAGGATTTCCACGCGGGGGTCATAAATCTAATTCAGTTGGCAGTTAAACAGCTATGGTGAAACAAACATACATACATAAGTAAATATATATATTTACTTATCTATTTATACAGCCTATGACATTCCCAGTAATGTAAGATTCCAACACGGGGTCATAAATTTAACTCAGTTTGGCAGTTGAATTGCTACAGTGAAACAAACATACATACATACATACATACAGCCTAAATATATTACACTCCTTTTTAGGCAGTCGTATAAATAAAAGAAAGGGATTATTAGTTTTTTGTTTTTTTTAAATTTAATTTATTTTGCAATATTTAGCAATAAAATTGTGATGCAAAGCAGACCAACCATTGGAGGTGCATTGGATCACCACACACAACTCTCTCCCACTAAAAGCAGTACATTATCAATTAATAACAGATTATTTAATTTAATTTTTAAGCGTAGATTATTTTTATTTATATCTGTATTTTTATTTATTAATTAAAGAAAGGGATTGTTAGATAATCCCTTAATTTGAAAAACATATAAAAAAATATGCTTACATGATCGAATATACTGCCTGGCAGTCAAAAAAAAAAAATCATGATTTTTTCCTTAAATGTTTATAAACAATAAGTAAGAGGAAGCAACACCAAGAAATAAAAGCAAGAAAGAACATGCTTACATTATTGCACATACTGCCTGTTAAAAAATCATAAGATTTTTTCTTAAATATTAATAAACCATAAATAACAACAGTTGTAATAATTATAAAATAATACATTTTAGGGCTACTGTAATTCATTTATTCAGTATCATTGTAGATCTTAAAGCAAATATTTTTAATTCAAAAAAACCTAAAGTGAAAATATTATCAATTTAGAATCATAAATGATTTTTTGTGGCCTTCAGTTACAATTCTACATACATATTTATATAGCCCATGACAATTCCTCTAACATAAGGATTCCAATGCGGGGTCATACATCTAAATTGATTTGGCCGTCGAGCTGCTACAGCGGAACATAAATACCCACTTACACCCTAAAAACATTACACTCCTTTCTGAGCATCTTGTAAAAGTACTTGCTGTTCACTTGAAAAAAAAATGTCAACAGAAGCAATAATGAATTAAACTTAAACTAACATATAATAATCCAATTCTTTAGATTCTATCATATTTAAGAAGTAATCACTAAATTAAAAAAAATAGTGCCCACTAATTTACAAATTGTTAATTTTAGCCCCATTTCATATAGCTAAAATATAAAAAACATCTCAATTTATAAAGCAGTTTTTGTAAAAGTTTTTTAAATTTAATTTTATTCTGAATTTGGATTGGTCTATAGAACTGCTGCTTACAGAGAACCTCTCCTTTTATCAAAGTTAATTACATGATTCTTTTTTTCATTATATTTTATCAGGAAAGTGTCTTGGCCAAAGGCAAGAACCTTTTGAAAAAACCTTTGAATCTATTTAGACAATATAGTTTTTCAGGTAAAAGATCTTATTTAAAATTTACAAGGACCCACTAACGAACATTTACAATATAAAAAAGTAACACCAAAATATCTCTACTTGAATTATTAGGCTGGAACAAAAAAAGAACACACAGGTCAAACTGAGAACCTCTTATTTTAAGAAGAGTAAATCAAGAGATTATTTTTTTGTCATGAAAATGTCCTGGCCAAAGGCATTTTGGTTTTTATACCAAATTTCCAAAGTTATTTTGGTTACATGTTATATGCAATAGTCTTATTAGATGTATTAAAGATGGAAAACAAATAAACTGGAAATGACAAAAATATTTGTTTGACTTTTTTCAAAAAACTTAAGTTGACCGAAATTTTTAAGTTCATGTCTTTAACATGAGGGCGTATCATAGGTAAGCAAGTATGGTTAGTTGAAAAAGAATTTTTTTTTCATTAAAATTATTTTCTATAAAACATGAAAAGTAAAAAAAAAAAATTAAAGGTTTAATTCACTTACATTACTCAAATTACATTATGTCATCCTCAAATTATATTCAGTAATATTTTTGCTGTCTTATTGGTTTGTGTTTAGTTTAATAATAAATATTAAAAATTTGTTATACATTTTATTAACTACTTAGCCTTTCCCTTTGTTTCCTATTAGTTCATGAAATAATGTGAAATTACCACTGATGTAATACTTTATTTTACTTGACATAAGTCCCACACTATCATCAGATATTTTTATTATGTATTTATATGGTTGTTATTAATGTCATTTCTTATTGTTATTTCTATTTCTTTATGCTTACAGTTTGATTGTGATTTATTTCCAATGTTGTTCATTTTAATTGTAAGTTTAAACTGTTTTAACAGAGTATAAACAACTTTAAAACTTCATTGATGTACATGAATTCTCTAAAAATAAAGAAATAATTTACTGTTTCAGAAGTTTTAAAATTTTACATTTCATGATGGTTTCCTTCAATGCCCATAATATGTTAATATTCTCAGCTTAGATGTGTAAATTGGCAGTAAGTGACCAAAAACTTGTCTGTGGAAGTAATGAACAATGAAGAAGAACTGGGGCTTAAACACAACATGACTACCTAGTATAATAATTACCAGAGAGTGGAATGTGCATTCATGTTTTTGAAAGTAGTGGCTGTAATTGGTAGTGTCATCTTACAGTTTACAAGTCTAATTCACTCTTCAAAATTATCCAGATGTTTGGCTGTATCCATAGGGAGACAAAAAAAGCTTTTTTTGTGGCAGTGAACTTTTTGTAACTTTAATGCAATAATCAAACATCTTTATACTATAACTTGCAACAGAATTGTAGCTGAAATAAAAGTCATATCAGGAAAATAGCATGCATACAATGACATTAGAAATGGTAACAGAAACTGTACGCGTCAGACTGTGGACCATTCTGAAAATTTCATTGATCCTCAAACATGTGCTCATAATTGGTAGGTAAGGTCAACTGCGAAACAGTTTTACAAAAAGCACCGTCATTATCAACGTTTACCACTATTGTCATAGACATTCAAGGGAGTTAATGTGGTGTAAAAGGCAATTTATAGAAGTAAATATATTTGTCACATTATTAAATTATACCACCTCAGTATTAAAAGTTGTAAGTAATTACAAAAAATATGCTACATTAATTTACAAATGTGTAGAAATTAAGTATGAAAGGCCATTAAAAATGTGTAACAGTCATTGAATATGATTTTGGGAGAGTGGTGATAAAACAGAATAGACCCATGTTAAATATTCTAAACAGTAAAGAATAAAATATTATTTTAGCAGATCTAACGCCAGCCAAGGTAATTAATATAATTTAATGGTAATATCACACTTATCAACAATTTTATTTAATTATGATAAGTTAAATACTTATTTATTTAAATTAATAAGATAATTAAAAGCAATTTTTTAAGATAAATTTTTCAAGTAAAAGTATACTGCAAGTAATTTTTCTGTTCATATAAATATTCCATATTTTTTTTTATGTTTATACTTTTTATATGGCTATTTTTATTATACTTGCAACACAATTTTATTAAACATCAATTGACTAATTTATTTTTTTAGACAGAATATGACATTCGGAAATTTAACAGACTTCAAAACTATTTTTAAGAATAATCAGCTCAATACAACTAGAAAACTTTTTCAAAACATTTAGTTAAGTAATATAGGAGATCTCTAATGAACATTGATTTAGAAAAATATAAAAGATACAGTTAAAATTCAAGCTCTCCAGCTTAAAGCATCAAATAATCTCTACAATTCCAAATGGTAAAGATACTTAAATGGTATTATAAATGTTAATTTTTCTATATAAGGCTTTATTAACACAATTCCCATTTACCAATTCACCGTTTGTATAAAGTGAATAACTTTCTTAGCACAACTAAAGGAACTTAAATATAATCTACAGCATTGCCCAGGAATTGTGAAAAATGGCTTTTGTAGAACATCAAATACTGTTATATAAGAAGTTCCTAGCAATTAAAGTACAACATTTTACTGCTCAATAAAAGTACTATAACTTTATAGCACAGTTTAGTTATAAAACATGACACAGAAATCAGAAGTATTCAAATATATATATAAAATTTGACACATTCAAAGAATGCTTTCATAAATTAGTGTTTACTTTAGTAACATATCTACTTTACAATAATTATAAAAAAGTGAATTTTTGTGATAAAACTATTTAGGTGATTAAAATTAGATGAAAAGTTTTTCTCACCAATAACAATGAAAGGTTGACTTTTAAATCATTACTCTATACCTCTATAGAATACACGTACCGTCAATATGAATTTAAGTCAGAAAGAGTACTAAAGTATTGAAGTTATTCAAGAGATCTCACAAATCATTTCAAAGAATAAAAAAAGATGAACAAAATACAATAAACAAAAACGAATTAGTACATCAAACAAAATTTACTGTAGTTTATTTCTCCATTTAACAAATCACTCAAAACATAATTCTGGCATTAGGGTAGATGCTATCAAACTCATCTCTATATTAACTAATAAAAATTTAATGTTAATTTTTTCATTGACATAAACTGAAATATTTAATTTGAATAACTAATTCTGCCTAGATGACTACTGGTATTGATGGAGATATGTTTTTTTAAATAACTACTTGTAGGTCGAGTGACAAAATGTGCGTATAAATTTTTTTTCACCACTATGATAGAGAGATGTGCTTTTAAATTACTGCATTGACTAAAAGTTTTTTGAAAAAAATTACAAAAAATAAAAAAAAGAATATATATATATATATATAAGAAAAATATTATAAGTGAATTTTTTTTTGACCAATCATTGGTTTTTCATTGGCACTCATTAGTTTTTCACCAATGAGGTGAGTATTTAAACTATCTCTCTAACTAAAAGATTTTTGAGAAAAATTACATTTAAATTTTTTCTCATTAGTATGAATGGAAAGATGAATCTTAAAATATCTAATGGACAAATGACTTTTGGCAAAAATTACATGTGAATTTTTTTTTAACACTGTGACTAGAAAAGTGATTGTAAAGTAGATTTCTGAGTGGACTTCAGACAAAAAGTACACATGAACCTTTACTTACAAATATGAGCAAAATATGAAAAGATGTTCTTTTCTTCAATAGTTTTTTCTGTAAACCAATAGAATTTTTCTAGAAAAGAAAAACTGTTAAAATCATCAATTTGTTTCTAATGAAATTTTCATGTATACAGTTATATTTTAATTTCTTGCAAATCGAAAATTTTGATATCAAACTACTTTCAGTGCTTCTTTCTTCCACATCATCGATAGCTTCTTCACCAAGATCCTACAAGAAATTAACATTTTATTATAGTAACTCAAAAATTTAACTGAAAATCTTTCTTAATTTTTGTAATGTCAAATACAAAAATGACTAGTTACTCATATACTCTTACATTAAATATGAACAAAAGAACAAGAACAGCAAGAATTTCAGTCTAGGCCAAATTGTAAAAATTAAGTAATTTAAGTCTATAAGTAGAAAAAAAAAATTTATTGGTATCTGTTAAAAAAAGAAACAAAATGAAACTTTGTGTTATCTCTCCCATCACCAAACTGTTTTTTTTTTTTGTGGGCGAAAAACGTCTCTACGTTATCATCGCCCGGAAAAAAAAATATATCAAATAAAGACAAGCAAAAAAAAAAAAAAAAATAAAAATAAATAAATAAAAAAAAACTTTTATTAAAAAACTTAAAACTAATATCACAGGTAAAAACTACAGTTTTAAAACTAAAAGTAGATTAAAATTTAAAAACTGTAAAATAAAACTAATATCACAGATAAAACTAGGTAAAAATTTTAAAATGGTAAAAAGGTTATAACTAATATCACAGTTAAATTATTAAAACTTAAAACTAATATCACAGATGACGACTAAAACTTAAAACTAACTAAAGCTAATAACTATAAATTACTAAATAACTAAAAACTAATAACTAATAACTAAAACCATCTAAAAAACCTTAAAACTAATAACACATTTCATTAAAAATCTCTAAGGGGTGTAAATGGCCCCTTAACAGATAACAAAAAATAAAAAATAAATAAATAAAATTTTATTATAAATACTTATAAATCGCAGGAATAAGAGAACCCTATCTATGACGTTCTGGTCATTTCCTAAAATATGCCTAATGCTTTCTGGTAGCTTGAATTTGCGACGTAAGGCCGCATAACATATGCAGTCTAACAAAAAATGATACACAGTTAAACGGCAGTTGCACCTTACGCACAGCGGTGCATTCTCTCCTGACATCAAATATCCGTGGGTGGCTCTCGTATAACCTATTCGCAATCGGCAAAGAACTATTCTTCTCGACGAATGTATCTGTGAGAGGAGTTCCATGGCAAAACTGTACTTTTAATGTGACGCAGTTTGTTATCGACTGTGGCTATCCAGTCGTTTTGCCACTTTGTGCGAAGAGTGAGTTTGATGTGATTAATAAAGTCGCATGTAGTACTTCGTGAGGTG
>JAAAKQ030473785.1:1876-17751 GCA_010016005.3 Zanna intricata | reverse complement strand
TCATTTTTATATTGAAACGATAAAATTTCATTTCATAAAATTTGTTTATACACAGCATAAAATAGTATCAATTTAAAAATGATTAAAATTATATAGGAATATCTTATTTATTGTTTATACAACTGCAAAGAGATCAAACAGAATAAAATATTAAATTTAATATACTAAACAAACCAAATATTACACTCCAAATAAAACCATAAAACTATTATACTCCAAAATAAAATGATTCTCCAAAAGTATTAAGTGATTAAAAATTTATATATATTCATTTATTCAAACAAAATATATATATATATATGTTTTTTTTTTATAAGCACTTATAATATGTCATCAGTTTTTATAACAGGTGCTTTGAAATTACATTTTATAAACAGAAATTTAACTCCAAGAAAAAAAAAAACTTCACTAAACCATTTTCAATTATAATACAAATCTGTGTTTGGTGTTCAATACATCACAACAAAAGATCCCTTATTTTAACATCAAGTTACAATATGCAGTAAAAATACATCTCTTATCAGTTATTAAAAACAATTTATATTGTATAATCATTACAAAAATCTGATAGTTATATTCTTAAACTTTAAATTATATGCTTAAAAACAATGAAAACTCAATATGAGGGAGGGCTGAAAAACTTTCCCTCAATATAATATTTGAAGTTATAGAAATCAAAAGTATTCTCCATCTTGCTTAACTGTGAATTTACAACCACTTTACAGTACCTGGTTAGAGCACAGATTATAGATGCATGTTCAGATGTTGATTTAAGTGTGTGCCGTCACTTAAGTCTTAGGAACTCCAGTAACTCTTTGAAAAAGATGAGAACTTCCTCAGTACATAATTACAAGTTATAAGTATTAAGTCTACAATTATAATCCTGAGAAAAAAGTCAGTGCATGGATTATTATGTTAGGAATCATCTCAGCTGGAATCAAAATTCTGCTGGGAAGATTATGTTGATTGGATTTTGAAATTCTGAAGGAATTATTCTAGCAGATTTTTGAAAAGAAGTTAATACTAAATGTTAGATATCACATTAACATTCTTAAATCAAAAAGATAGATTAAACAAGTTGGGATAAAATTAAGCCTTAGACAGCATCACAAAATTCAATTTATGTCTGAATTTTTCAATGCTGTTCTCTAGATTACAGTGTATACCTCTACTTCCTAGTGATTTCCATAATGTTTTCAAAGCTAAAGAAACAAATAACGAGCAAAAATGCTTTAGCTATTAAAAAGGGGTGAAGTCTATAGTGAAGATATGTTTTTGAAAAAAAGACATCGATTTGTTTTCAAGGTTCATTTTTCAAAACATATTATAAAACTTATAAAAATGTATTACAGTAAGCGACAATTATATATCTTTGAAAGTATAAGATATAAAGACATTTTTCAATTTTTTGTTTTAAAAAATTATATTTCTCTGTTAATTTTTCAAGCCCTTCCTCATTTTCAGACTACACACTCACTTCTTCATGACAATACTCTTGTTTACACAAAATTTTGAATATCAGATCTAACAATGGTGCAATTAATCTAACCATTTACACATTTATTTTATCTGAAATGTAAAATTAACAATATTCAAATACCTGAATAATTCAAATAAATAAAAATAAAGGAGAGATTATAATAAAAAATTAATTTAAAAAAAACCACCACAAGGAAAAAGTTTTTAGGGATTTAAACTGTACAATAATTATGAAAATATAAATGATGAACAATGAACCAGCACATCTTAATAACTTATAATTGACTACTGCCAGATTGTCATAGCGAAAACAATAAAACAACTACAGATGTAAAACCAATCAGTCACAAGTATCAGGCTAGATAAAAAATACAATGCTGAAAGAAGAAATCTAAAAAAAACCAATTTATTTCACATTAATGATCTATATTTATGTAATTAAACTTTTTATCTTGAAATAACTTAAATTGTTTAAACTTATCCTAAAACTTTATTTAGTTAAATTATCCAGTTCAAAAAATATTGAATATGTTTTACTTATGACAATTATCTCTGGGTAAGCACTAACTACAATTTTTCCAATGAAATAACTGTCATTATTAAAAAAGTTTTTTTTCTGATAAATGGTAACTAGGAAACAAATTTAACAAGTTAAGATTTAAGCCCAAAATTTAACAAGTAAAGCTGTATCAAGTAATCACCACAAATAATTAAGAATATAATGCTGATATAGAGTGTATATTCAAACAAAATTAGGTATGTTAAATTTGAATTTAAAATCATGCTAATGTTTCAAGTAGACAATTGACAAATGCTCAAAATCTGATACTGGTTCAGACCTCAATTATAAACTAATACGAATTTGAACTGGATTATCTAGAGTAATTTTTTTTAATTAACACATAAAAATATGGAAACGCTTATACAGCAGCAGACCTGAATCTGATGCTTTTCTTTTGGCTATTATGAGTCTTCAAGTGCATTCAGGAACAATTTTTAAAACAGTTTCAGTTATAGAAGTACAGTGATTAGACATTTTACCTGCTTATTACATATTAAAAGGATGGTGGCCTCACCAAGCTAAACTTTTACATTCATACAAGAAACTTCACATAATTAACCATTTTCTTCCATTTAATTAAAAAATGACAGAAAAATAATACGAATAATACCAAATTTATGAATTTAAATTAAAAAAGGAGAAAAAACAACACATTTCACATTAAAATTCATCATCAATCTGTTTATTTATATTCATTCACTAAATTATTTTTACAATATAAAAATAAATATATAACTTTTCTTTAGTAGTGATATAAATTTAAGAAATGTACACAATTACTATGTTATAATATACAATATGAACAAGATTTTACATTTTCAGAAATATCAGATAGACAGTCAAAGCTATTTTTCTGTAATAAAATGTAGTAATACTATTTCAATGAATTTTAAATTCATGTGCACACATATATCCATGCATACATTTAAGTCACTCACTTGCACACATGTAACACAATTGACACTAATGGAAATAATGAGTAAATTAAACTTATATAATTAATAAATCAAACATATCTTTAGTATCCAATTAATTAAACAAACTATTAAATGCCTTAATAAACCATCTCATTAGTAATTATCACTCACTTTTTAAAGAATTCATTTTTTAAAACTGAATTCTTAAAAAACTGAACAGATTGTTTATTCAAATATATATGTAATATAAAACTGATAGTCTGGACTTCCAGATTAGTCCAGGCTGATCATACAACATTTCTATAAAGAATTTTAATTTAATAATATTAAATCTCTTCGCAAGTATTGTACATTCAATTTAATTACATAAAAATCAGTATTTTTTTGGCATTAATCATAATGTGTGAATGAAGAGCAAATAATGCATTTCCTGAAAACATACAATTTACTTTCTAAAACAAGACATATCTACGGCAAAATTAATTTAACACTCTTAGTGCCATGTGTACCCAATCTGATCACAAAACAATATTCCAGTGAGGCCATATGTACCATTATTGTATACCAGTTTAAAAATTTTGTTTCAAGCTCTGTGTGCAATTCTGTCACACATTTTCAATGAAACTGAATAGATTTATAACAGCAGATGGACCTAATGAATGCTATGATTTTCTTGGCCTATAGATTGCAGCACTGTAGCTTTCAAAATGTGGGTCTGAAAACTAACCTTTTTTGAGGTCATCCCTCTTGCATATGATTATGGTTGGTTTGTTGTGTCTTGTGTTATGGTGATTATAGTTATTTTTTACTTGAAATGTATTATATTGTGTGAAAAATTTACTTTTTTGTTTAATGTGTGTAATTTTGTGTGATTTTAATGTTAACTATTTGCAAAAACATTCGTATTTTACACATAAAATTCATTTTTCGTTTTAGTTGCAGGCATACAAAGCCTGTTTATTTAACTTTTTTTTGTTAAACTCATCTTGATTGTATTCTTAGAATGAAGAGGAAGTTAAATTCTAAACAGTTAATTACAACAAAATTTAAAAAATGAGACATGTGTTTGTTCTTTGAAGTGAAACAAAGGCAGTTGTAGCAAAATGGAAGGTTAAGTGACAATTTGGGTTTCTTTCAACAAAAATCATTCCAGACCTTGCTGATGTACAGACAAGAGGGACTCTAGTTAAAAAACCAAGTATACTTCTAGATAATAATACAGCAAAGGTGTTCATAGACTCCTCTCCTCAAAAAGGATCTTACCACTCTCCAATAAGGTAAGGTTTGAAGATTGCCACAAAATTGCTTACAACAACAATGCCCATGAACTGTATAATTTATATTCTAGAAAAAACTCCACAGTAGTAAATTTAAAGAAATTATTGCGTAGAAGTTAATATTTGAGTTCCTTCTGAAGCTGAACATTGCTAGACAAGAAGATAATCTTGTTCCTCTTGTGCATGTTGTCATTCATAAGGATAGCAGAGAAGATGTAATCATGCTATAACACTGTGATTTTCATGTTTGGTAGGAATCAAACTCAAAAAATGCCAAAGAGTTCTGCACAAGTGTAGTGGTTGCCTAGAAAATTACACATGGTATGGCTTTTTTTCAAAAAACATTCAAGTAGAAAAAAAAACATTCAAAATGAACTTTTAAATGTAATTTATAACCTAAAATTTTTTTTTTTTTATTTTTAAAATATAAGAATATTATATTTTATAATATATTCTTTTATTTATTATTTTTATAGTTTTTAATGTTTTTGTAGATACTCAATGTGTAGTTTATGACTTATAAATAATTAGTTATCTACTTTCGTGAAATAAACTTGTTTTGGTTTTAATATCAAGGCATTTTACATGACATATAATGCATTTTTGTCTGTCATCATATGGTACATATGGCCTAAACAGATTTATGACTGGCTTATTTTTTAAATCATTTACTATTATTCAGTTATGTTAAAATGAAATAATCAATGAAATTATTATGGTGCTAAGAATGTTAAAATGAAAATAAAGTATAACTTGAATTTAAAGTCTGACAGAGAAAACAATGAAACTGAAAGTTTCATATTATAATTATATAAAAAAAAAGACTGGGAATTAAAAGTTAACTTTTGGTTACAAGACTAACTGTTTTGAATTGAAGTTCAGACTATCAGGTTTCAGTTGTTATTAAACATAAAACAAGAAAAATTAAAAAATAACAATTAAACAAAACTATAGCAAAAAATTAACATTCACTCTTACAGGCTATAAAAATTTCCAATATCCAAACAATAAAATATTAATTTCCAAATAAGGTAATTCAGACATATTTGCCAACTTTTCAATATTAAAATATGAAAGATTTTCTGCTCGTAGTAGGGGAAAATGCAGTTAAAAATTCTAAAACTACAAAATAACATTTAAACTGAAACTGCTGTAAATAAAAAAATTAACATTTAGCAGCTTTCAATTTGTTAACTATATTATTTTATTATTTAATAACTAATTGTATGGATTTTACATTCTATTAGTATTACATAATTAATATTATTAGTTAGGGTCAATCTAATGATAGCATCAGCTGTTATAAAAAGTTTGTAGCACTGCAAAGGTGTCATCAGTATATTTATGATCAATTGTATCCTCTTGAGAAGTATGTGTTAATAATGTTTTGACTGAACCAAGAAAGAAAGTCACAGTATAAAATTAATAACGTGTAACAAGCTAGACTTCTAACACTTAGATTAAGACTAAAAACCTAACTGATTAAAGGAAATATAACATGTAAAATATGGTGTGCTAAACTAAATTTCATCACATAATTGCAATTCAGGAGTAACTGATAATATTATATAACCCTAGTATCATTTTTTGGTCAGTTACAAGCTCAGCACTGTATGCCTAGGCTTTATCTGTATTTACTGTGCACTGGTCACTGTTGGGACTACTTCCAGTAGTTTAAAATTTAAAATCAGGGCAAGAACCAAGAACTGAATCCATTAAACATTCTAATGAAGATTCAGTGATGTGTTGAGCAAGTATTCACTTTCTCAATTTCAGTAAATTTATCTTCATTTCATTTTAAGATGTCAGGAAATTCTGCCCAGTAGCTAATATACTGAACGACAACTATTCTAATACATACATATATATATATTATAAAACAATATCATATTTCTTGTACTTTTGTAGGATATAAATGTACATAATTATGTGTCCTCTTTAACCAAGAAATAAAAAATAAATTTTTAACAATATTATTTACTTGTCTATAATAGGTATTACGGTATAATATAATATAATATAAACATAATGGGTAATGAACAATAGCATAACAAAAAATCAAGAATAAATAATTTAGACATTTTATCCATAAAATTATTTTTGTATTCAACATATAATACTTGGCTGTAGCAAATATTTTGGCTGAAAAATTTAAGCAGAGGCAGAAAGATAAGTATATCAGAAGATTTCATATTAGATAATTTTATCTGAATATTTAATAAAAACGGCAAAAATGTTGGCAAATATGTCTGTATTACACTGGATAAAAATCAATTAAAAAATATGAAAAATTAAAATAATTCTAAAACAATTCAATGATGATAATGAACTGGTTATAGAACATAATAACATACCATTATTATGTTATTATAAACATAATAATAAACCATTATATAACAATTAGTGAGTCAGATATTCTAACCAATTATAAGTAAATTAATAATATACGCTAATTTATATCATTAACTTTCAACAATAAACTCTAAATAAATAATAAATTGTTAATAACCTAGTGGAATTTAACATTAAATAAATTTAAACATGAAACAAACAATTTTTATTATTTAATATGCTATTTGCAATATTTTTAACAATATACTTTTAGATATCCAAATAATTTTCTTAACACAATTATCCCATTAAATTTTAATAACTAAAATTAATCTTTAATTGAGTAAATACTTTTCTTTTCTCATAATTATTATATTTTAATTTTACGTATAACATAAACATTTAATTTGATTACAACAGAAGATAAATGATATCTCATAACATCATATATGGAAGAGCTACCATCAATCTTACCGTGTTAGTGTAAAATATACATGTTACAAGTCAGTTCTCTAATTCAGTACGGCAGAGAACATCCAGCCTTCTTTCATTCATACAACCATGTCGTCATACATTCATTTATTTATTTATTCATCTTGTAACCTAAAAAAAAAAATAAAAATAAAATACATACTGAAAAATATCTTTATAATTAAGATTTGTGCATATTAAAATAATGAATATGATTTCATGGATTAAAAAAATAATAATAAATTAGATCAAATAAGCTATTAAACTATATTGTACAATTATTTGATTGAAATCAGACAGACCTTTTTAATCAGGGATTTGTCTTTTAACGGGCAATAGCCCTAAAAATGCTTCTAAAAAAAATCTGCCTACCCTTAAAAAGAATGAAGAGTCAATCACCAAATAATGAATAAAGATCAGGGTTGAGCTTTAGTCCTGAAATTGAGAAAGGATGGATATATTTTTGTACTGTTGGGCTATTTAAATTTGTTTAATAGTGGGAAAATATTATGTTTTTATACTTGTTACAAATTTGTCTACTATATATCCAGGTAAAAAGAAAAGTAAGGTGCAACAATTTTATTCTGATAAACAGTAAAAAACAGGAAAAATTGTTTTTGTAAGTAATAAAGGAATTCATTTACCTGTAAAACAGTATATCATTTAAAAGAGAGAGCCAGTTTGTTTATTGGTGGCTTTTAACGTCAATTAAATATCTTCAGAGGTAATCTTCTGATTTACTTATTTGCACTCATCAATAAACCTATTTTACATATTTTTCATCCATCCCAGATGCAAAAATTTAAACATTGTAGATTAGGCAATCACGGTAGCCAGGAATGTGGTCCTACAACTGATCCATTTCTTATGGAATGATGATTTAAGTGAATGTAAATGGCACATGAGAAGAGGGGAGGTGCACCATTGTGCGGAAGTATATTTGCAGCTCAGTATTTAAATGGCTAAGTAATATGAATGGTTGAAAGAGTAGATTGTCAAGAAGGTTGCACCATACACTGATGCTAAACTGTACTGAAAATTTCATTACACCGTTTTATGAAGAGTTACTTCTGCTTATGTATGTTCATTGTGCACGCTCTTGATGCCATCTCAAATGAAATTTGCCTCATTGGTAAAAAAAACATACTTGTAGAGTTGTTGATCTGTATTCCACCAGATGCAGAACTCCAAGTGAAGCAGACTATCTCCTGGGTGCAGATATTGAATTGGCTGTTTATAATAAGAATAACTTGTTTTGTTTAAGTGACCTCCAAACCAAACAATGTGATACTACAATCCCCTCAGAAAGATGTACTAACACACCTGGACTGTTGAAGTAATAATTTCACCAATAACAGTGTCATTGGGCAGATGATTGTAGCTGGTACGATGAATACTAGGTAAATTAACCTTAAGTTGGCAAAAAATTTCTCTAATTGTTTTGGGATCTGGAATCCTGCAATTCAGAAGAGGTATTTCAACCTCTATTGCAGTAGTTGTAGCACTACTATTACACATAACAAAAATGAATACAATATCAGTGTATTCCTGTTGTAGATAAGTACATTACTTCAATGGCACTTTGATCATGTTCAAACTGAAATTCACAGAAACTTCTTTAACGACAGCACAATTCTCAGTACCAGATATGCTTAATGTATCTTAGTGAATGATTTAAACACTAATTAGTATGTGCATTGTTTACAGCTGATTTTATCTTACTGACAACTTTGAAATAACAATTTTTCAAATAATTTATTGTATTTCTGTCATTAATAAAAAAATTATTATCTAAGAAATTTTTATTTATTTATTTTTATTTTACAAATGTTGAATCTCCAGTTTTTTTTCAACAGCAATTTTTAATAATAAATTCTGTTTTTACAAATTTTTCACTTCACCAAAAAAAAATGGTTTTTACTTACATTAAATAAAGTAACTTTGTGAGAAAATGTAGTGAAGAACAGTTTCTAAATACTATTTTCATTTTTATAACTTTTCTTTGTTTTATTAAACTTATCTTACATCATTTGGTTGAGAAATAAATTCTCTACAAATTTTGATTAAAAGTTAAGTGTTTATCACCCATTTAATAAAGTTACTGTACGTCAAACATGAAAAATAGGGTTTTTACTCCAATTTATTGGTTTTCATTCAAGATTTCTCAAAAATTACTTCAGATACAGTTCTGAGATCTATTTTATTTGATTTTTCAGGTCAAAAACCATAAGAAATAACTAATTCTGCCAATCTATTAACATCCTAAAAATGTTAGTATTGTCCTTATTTCACAGGGGTAGCTGAAAATGAGTGAAATCTTTCACTAGCAGTAACTCGACTTGCAACAAAACATTTTAGCACTTAAGTTTACATGAACTTTGTGATACACCTGAATATAATACTTGAGTATTGATACCATTCAAAAACTAAAGAATTAATTTTGTTTTCTGTTTCAAGAGTAGCTGTATTTTATTTCTTGTAGTTAATGCTCCAGATGATCAGCTGAATACAACCTGTTTTAAAATGATTATACATTCATGATTTATTCAATAAAGATCTATATATTCAGGGTTTGCTCTAGATTAATGTTATTAATAAGTAAGGGTTATGTAAATATAGTTAACCATAATCAAAACATACTGCTGCACACTATTGTGCCAAACTCATTAATAGTAATTCAGCACAGATACTGGCAATAAAGTAACCACATCACTACTCTCACAGAATCACATCACTTTGACTGGTATCTTTTACATCTGGGAAAGAGTACATGCGTCAAAGTCGTAAGAAAAACTGAGACAAACAGTGTAAAGTAATACATTAATGTAAATTTTTGAAGGAAAAGACAATACATTATAATTACATCACCTATACTTCATAGGAGAAGAGTAATTTTTAAACTGAATAATACAAAATTACTTTAAAATAATACAAAAAATATTCAATGATTGAATTAAAAATCAAAATATGTTAAAAAGATTAAAAAATGTTTTACAAGCTAGAGTTGTAATAAATGCTTTGAACAGAAAATTTTTCCATAAGAAAAAACATTTTATCTATGTTTCCTTGAGGTTTCAAGAATTGGAACTTCACATCTGCTCCAACGAATTATAAGTAAGAAAATTTTGTCTTTTAACTTTCACCAAGGCAACATGAACAAATAATTACCAAGAAACTGGTAGAAATCTAACTGCCTAAGTGAAACATTTTCACAAATGTTTAAAATATGACTGCTCAATAAGAAGGCATTATTACACAATAATAAATTTTACATAAGACATAAATTATAATATGTAACGAACAAAATTCTGTAATTAATAAAATTATTAAAAATCAAATGCACATAAAACATAACAATTAAGGATTGTACATAATATAAAATAGTTCAAATGAGAAATTATACTTACAAGTACTACAAAAGGGCAGATACATCCCAGACTTTGATTACCCTGTCTTGGCCAACAGTCATCAGGCGTTTTCTAAATTCATCAAGATCCATACTAACAATACAGTGTTTAGCATCGTGGAATGTAGCAAGAGATGGTCGACTAAAATAATAAACAGAAATTTTTTATTTATCAAACCATGACATGCATTACAAACTAGTGACTTACAATAGCGAATGTTTTAGAGAAAACAATTAATATAATTAAATAATACTAATTATTATTTAAAAATAACCTTAATAGATAAAAGATTATAAATAATAATTTACTGTTTAGTACAAAAGATTATAACAAATAAAATACCAATTAAAAAAAAAAAAACAATCTTTTATAATCTACAAATGCCTTTATAATCATACCTAACCTCCATTAAGAATATCTACCCAAGAGGAAAAGGAATTGTCTACCTAAGCAGAAGTAATTACAAGGAAACAGTATTCTAAAGAAAAACTTTGATACTATGCTGCTTACTTGGGATCTTGAATAAAACGGGGATTGTTAAAGAGTAAGAAGTAGGATGTCAAATACAGTAAGAAATAATTTTTTTCTATTAAAAACCTTATCTAGAAATCTAGTTTGATTTAATCTTTTCCACAAGTCTTATCATATTCCACTAGTTTTAGATATTTGGTATAGTCCTTAAGTTTTCAGATATTAAGTTCATCTTTACTGATTTGAAACTTATACAAGTCACATTTGAAACTTTCAAGTCACATGAGTGTATTTATAGCTTATTACATCCACTGAATATCAGTTTTTAAATTAAAACTTGGCGACAAAAAAATAATATCAAAGAGCACATCTGCTGAAATGTAGCTAGCTACTTTCAGTCAGGCCTGAAACTACTAACCTTCTATTAAGCAAGTACTTCATTTTAAAACATTAAAACATAGAGTATTTAATTTATTAAAGTATTTAAAAATCTTTACTAAGCCAAAAATCTCTCAGAATTAAAATAATTTTTAAATGAAAATTCAAATCACTTTTTTAAAATTTATCTCAAGTTTGCAAAAATTAATTCTTGTAACTATAATTTGGAAAAGAGATACCCAATACAAGTACATATATTCTAATGAAATAGACCGTTTAAAGTCAATGAAAGTGACGTTATTTTCATTCACATAACAAAATTGTAATTTTACCAATTGATGGTAGGAGTCACTAATTTGGTACATTTATTTCCTAGTCCAAGTAATAATTATTAGTTTTAATTTAATTCTCAAAAATCAAGTCTTATTTATTATAGAACCAAAAGCTAAATCATTTTTAAAAGACGATATAAGAGAAATCTAATACATCTGAACAGTATGTTAGTTTATATATATGTTACTTCGTTATTAACTTTCATTTTCAATCGCATGAATTACAATAAGAATATTATCAGAAAAAAATTTTCTTTAATATTTTATTCTGACAGCAGATGATATTTATCTAAACACAAAATCCATATGTGTTTAAAACATTCTGTTATAAGTTCACAATACAGTTATTTTTGCCACTAATAGAGCTACTACTTTTCAAATTTTCATGAGTATTTATTAATTTTAAAAAAGATTTTTACTTCTTTGGGCTCTTCCCAATACTCTATTAACATGAAGTTTACATTTTCTTCTTTTTAGTTTTTCTGGAGAAATGGACAAACAATAAATAAATAACAGATTAATTTATTTTACTTAAATTTTCAGAAAAATCCTAAGAAATTCCTGCTTGTTTGACAGGGTGAGGAAATAGTAAGGTTATTTACCAATCGAAAAAAAAAAAACAATATATCAGAGTTAAATAAAATAAGCTGAATAAATTTTCAAAGAAAATTTTTCATAAGAAATGCTGAAAAGAGATAACAGCCCAGAAGAGAATTCTTTGGAAATATCTAATGACGGAAGTATACAGTGAAAATAAAAAATAAGTGACTGTATAGAGATCTTACTAACAGTATAAAAAATCAAACCAGGACAGGTGTAAAATAATAAAAACAAACTAATAAAAAGCACTATAACAAATCTAAAAGCAAGAAAAAGAAAATAATTAAAATATATAGGAAATTAAAAAATATACATATTATATTTATTATCTTTTAAGAATGCAGTGTGAAATTTTTTTAAACTACAAAATAGTTAAACTTGTGAGAATTCAAACCTATCACAATCCAAAAAAAAAAAGAAAAAAAAGACACTACTAATTCATGAACAAGTAAAAATAGTACTAAAATAAAAACTTTGTATCTTTTCTTGGAATAGCTTCATTGTGAGAGAATTGTTATATAATGTTTATAAGAGGATAAATTGTAATATGTACATACTCTATATCTTGCAGCTGCAAATAACATGGATCACAAACTCTGACAGGATATTCAAAACCCATGTATGGTATAGTTTCTCGTCTGTTACTGCACCTATCGCACACAGCTCTGCCGCATGCTCTACAATGATGCTGACGTAAACCCAACTGCCTTTGATCCATCATTGCTCGCACATTCCAAAAAAATGGCCGACCACAGAGCTGACAGGTATCGCTATTTACCCATTCTGGAGTCTTAAAAAAATACAAACACACAATCACTTAATTAATAGATTTAAATTAACTACTATCCAAGATTAATGTAAGGAATGTATACTAAATATACAGATGGATAATAACCCTTTCCAACCCTATTTAGGATTTAAATGTGTTTTTCACAGCTATTAATTAATTTATGGAATATAAGTACAACTTGCATATTGTTACCTTTATTTTGTTTCCAGTATTCTGTTGATGTTATTGTTACATCCTAAACTAACTTAAATAAATCTACATTGTTTTTAGTTATAAAAGCCACAAAAAATTTGTATACTAATTATGGTGTGGTATTTTTTGAAGCATTCACCCGGATGGAGACCCGGTTTACTATCACAAATTTAAAAAAAAGGAGATAATTTCTCTTCTTCCCCCTTCACTGCCCATCTGCCTTAAAAAACATACAACAAACATTTTCAAGATTTTTATCAGCTTTTTGGATGAAATGAGGTTTTCCATCTAATATGTTCTTCATCAAAAGATGAAGGTCTGACTCACTGTTACCAGTTTTATTTCTTATGTCTCCCACTAACTGCTTTATTACAGCTTTTCTAAATTTTATATAATGGATCTAAAAAGGAAAGTAGTAGATTCGGCTGAAGTCAACATTGGATTGAAAAAGGTTGAATATAATGAAAAGGTATTACAACAAATACAGGTGTTAATTTACTTCAACATTAAAACAATTTTTAAAAAAATATTAATTTGTTATGAAAATGCACGTAAGTTATCAGCTAAAATATAAATAATAACTAGCAGTATATAATCTGATAAAAACTTGTGAAATACTGTAAATTATATAATATGAACAACATATCAAAGAAATCAATATCCTTGTAACTCAAGGACTCGCTAGTTACTGATTAAATAAATAGAATATGCAGTTGAGTTGAGTAGTATCTTTGAAAGTAATTACCAGCTTTTATAAAAGAAATATAAAAATTTAGCCAGTTTAGTTTTATGTGGGACAATTACCTTAAAAATGTTTCATACTTGAGGGTTTTAGAAACTCATAAATCATTATTTTTAAAAGTTTGACTCCAAATGTCTCACTTTGGCCAGTGTAATTGTGTTTTAAATTTAAGAGCAATATTCATCATAGATAATCTAACTGCAAACGTTTATATTCCTTTTTTGAGAAAGATATGATAATACAGAATATAAATAATTCATTAAGTGTTTAGAAACATGCAATACAAGGTTTATTTAAAATTCAATGCTTTTAAAAAAGTGTTCTATAACTTATGAGCAGAATTAAAAAAAAAAAATTATTATTATGTAGTGGACATTATGTAGAAAGATGCAATCCCTTCTACACAGATTCCTTAGTGCTTCTAAACTTTTAACCAGAAAAAGAGCACTCTACCATAAATTATCATTAAATAATGTATAAAATCAATGATTCTCTCTCTCCCTTTTTCTCTTAAAAAAAAATGTTGTAAAAAGAATATTAAGAAAAAAAATTGAAACCATGGTGTGCAAAGAAGTGAAAGGAATAAGATGTAGATGGATTCCCAAGTGGAACGAATGTGGATGAACATAAAAAATTTATCATACTTTTCCTACTGTGAACTGTAAATAGCAGCATATGGATAGCTTGCTTTTATTTTGAAAGTATCAAGCATGTAAAGAGCAGCATTTTTATCAAAATGAAAGAAAAAAAAAAATAGATGAATAAAGCAAAATAGCATGAATGAAAACAAGTAAAAGATTTTACAACAGTGACAACTTTTTATTTATAATTTTATTTTCTCTGGCAAATACTTATTTACGTGGCAAAAAGGGGAGGAAGTTAGTCTTAATTTCAAAAAGATCAAGAAAAAATTTAAAAACAAACAAAATCAGGACAGTGATTTATAATAACTATACAATCCTAAGGCAAATATGTTTAGCATAAACATATTCATTTTTTTTTAATTTTCTGGTGTTCAAATCAAAAGTTTACTAATGGCACATTTTGTAGCGAAACATTTACATAAAACCCAATCACTCAAATTAGGTCTTATCAACATTTACTATTTTTCTTTATGTAACCATTTCTTTTTCTCATTATCTTGTAAACAGCATATAAATACATTTTTTAAAAATCCACTTTTAATCAGATTTCAGTTCTAAGTTATTGTAACCCTAAATGAAATACATTTTTTGATGGTTAATATATCTGCGATTAAGTAAAAAAAAAAAAAAACCAATCACAAAATCTTGAAATGAGCAAATTAATATTTATAATTAGAAGATTAATTTCTTAGCAGGTTATCAAAACTTCAGAAATAGAGAAGAGCAAATCACATATCTATAAAGAAGTAAAAAAATTGTAAAAAAATAAGATAAAAAAATTTTTCTCTTTTTTTCTTTGTTTATAGTAGTTATTAACCACTACAGTCAATGCCACATAAAAGTAATAAAAAAATAAAAAAAATAAAATCACCATTTCCCCCCCTATATAACCAAATTATTCTTTCAAAATTTTTTTGATAGATCAGAAGTTTCACAATTAACAGATGTAGTGTGCAAACTTAACTGAAGATTGTTTAACTATGAAGTCTATGCATAAAGTCGACTATTTAAATGATTAAAGCACATGAATACATAGGGACTAAGTTTATATTTTTACACTAAAATCCTAATGATGGTGTTTTTGCAACTAAGGTCTTTAAAATCGTTAACTAAAGCAGCTCATTAAAGTGGAAAACACTCGATTTTTAGTAGTTAGTTCTTAGAACCACTTTATGGAAAATAATGAGTTTTATATGCAACATTACTTGCATTTTTCTGCATCATTCTTAAGTTATTAGGTAAGTTGCACAGGAGGAATTCATTCACTGCACAGAGCTCTATA